>JZLH01S0599423.1:0-12360 GCA_001188425.1 Eucidaris tribuloides
TTTTTTAACTTCTGCCCATGTCACTGAGGCGCTTTAAATCCACAGGCTAACAATGACCACCGTTTAAAAAAAAATATGAGCTACATATATGTAATTCTCCATGCTCTACATGTAAGGTGTCTTCGATAAGGTCTAAAAATTACGCCATGAAAAAATTGTATTTCAAAATGATCATTTAGTGTACTCAGAGTACTCGGATTGATCGGATTCACCATGGCCATTTCCTCCCATAGACTTACTGTGTGTTAGATCTAAGCTATTTTATATTCCACTGCAATGAAAATTCATGGGTGATGTTCATGCATCTAAACTTTTGCATTCTATGGTGTTTTTTTGTCCAATTAAGCACTACGTTGTAGTTCAGATATCACAGTTTTACATTTTTTTTTAAATTGAAAGTCCACAATGTTAGCCTATGTCTTTGATACTTTGGTTCTTCTAAAATTCAGGAGTATCCAAACACAGCTTTCAGCTGAGCCAAGCCCTAGGTGCCATACATCTCCAGTCCCCTCCACTGTGCATCAGTCATTTGAGGAAGACCTTTGACAGTCAGAACCAGCTCATCAGAGGTGCATTTTACACTGTCGGTAACTACATTGTGGCATCACAGGTGGAGGATGCGACCAAGGAAGGTCCAGTTGTTGTTGACAGGTTTGTTTAAACCACTTCCCTAGATTCATTGTATTCTAACCAGTTCCATCTAGGTTAATGGTGTATAGAAAAGTAATAGAAATTTGACAATGATCACTAATAAGTTTGGGAATGCAAATTGGTGTATGGAACTTTATCAAAAATTTTTGCAAATGGTACAAACATAAGTTCCGATTGTTAACTTTTATACCAAGAAAACACATACCAATCCATTCGTATTATAACCACATTAGCTTCGCTTGTGTGCAAATCATCTTTGACTTTGAAATTTACTTATGGCGTTTATTGTGTTTATGTTTGGTGTATAGTAATGCTTGTTACAAATACTCCAAAGTTTGGCTTCAAAGTATTAATTTTTTGTAGATCAAAACACATTTTTTAATTCAATTACAGTATTACAGAAGTATGGTATCATTGACAACAAGTTAAAACAAGCAAGCTAAACCACTAAAACAATGTTGTAAATGATGCAATTGTGATTTTTTTTTTTGTGTTATCAGAGAGCAAATAAACTGTGATACATTTCCAAGGCAATAAAAATTGGGACTCCCCAAAATTTTCTGGTGTTTCCACTAATTTCTATATTTAAATTCAAAATGTCAGAAACATAAAAAAAGAATATAATTTTTCCGGAAGTTATCAAAAACTATACATTGCCTTTAATTTGATAACAAATTATAACTAATTGAACTTCAAGGAATGGCAAGCTGTTTACAGAAAAAAGACCCACTGAAAATCACAGATCAAAATAAGTGTGTCCATTTCGATCATATTCATATTTTAGCATTGCTTTTTTCCCCCTCAAATCATCAGGTACTGGAACAGCACTGCTGCATTCATCATCACTTCAGAAGTGGGTCGTGGCTCAGCAAACCTGCCTCCCAAAGATCACTTTGTGTATGAGTGGCCGGCTGACCTGCCCAAGCCCACAGCAGTGGTGTTGGTTGGTTCCAGGAAGGGGATTCGTAATGAGGCCAAGACGACGAAGGGCAAAGAGGACAGACATGTGAAGCAATTGTAAGTACCTGGGAATGGCTGTTCCATTTATATTTCGGAGATGCATCATTTGAAGATTTTTAATTAAGAAGTTCAGGAAAATAATGATTAACAAATGATAGGTGATTTAAAATAATTTCAACAAAATCAGATCCAAAATTGTCCTTAATTTTGTATAAAAAATAGACATGCTTGTTATTTCGTATTTTCTTTTTGAAAAGTAAAAATAATAACACTTCAATTGCTCTACTATAAGTGGTAACATATATAAAGCAGTGACTCTTCCAGTATTGGCAAACAATTCTGTGTTAAATTTTATTGGCTGTTATAAAAACATTGTTCAGAATGCACTTCCTTGGCATTTGGAAATATCAAATGGCAATAGCGTTAGTAACCTTCTCCCTCACCCGTGCTATCACATTGCCTATGGGCCCCCAACTCTGATGAAAGCAAATTTGTTGAGAATTATCATTTCAAACATACTTTTCTTGGGGGTGGGGGTGGGGTCTGGTATAGGTGGACACAAGGAACGTAATCATAGCATAAATGCCTCACAAACTGCACACCATTCCTGCATTTTATTTCAAGAATAAGCCATTCAGAATTTTCATATCCATTCAGATTCACTAAAACAATTATGAAATGGACAATTCAACCAACATATCTCTGTACTCATCCAGACTCTTTATTCATAAGCATGCTATTGTACTACTGCTCCTATCATTTATTCCAGAATGTTTGAAATCTTACGTCGCATGAAGAACTCTTCATGGATAGAGGTGGATCAAGTCAAGGACAACTGCCAGTCTGATGATGCGGTTACCATGGTAACCCTCGATAAACTTCAGGAGAAGCAGGTGGTAAACTTTCACACTGGGAGTAAAGGACATGGACTTTGCCCAGGTGCAACGCTTCATCCCAAATTGGAACACGATATCCTTCCAGTTGATGCTGACATGTCAAACCTCAGGTCAAAGGTCAAGGGCTACAAGCAATCAACCAATGATAAGGCAGCAGAAGTAGGATTTATGTAAATCATTCACATATGATTACATCTGTTTCATCATTCATGTAGTGATATTCAAGGCCAAGTCCTCTCAGCCAAAGCAAAAATATATATATTTTGTGAGTGAGTCAATTTTTTTGACCTTACAAGTATTATTAGCAATTATTACAAATCAGATTCTGATATTTGTATTACAAAAATTCTTTTCATCGCACATTTTGTAAAATAAATACTGATATAAAGGTCTTTCAGATGCCAGAATTTATTTCAATGTTTATTTGCCTTTTATATTTGAATTTTACAAAATCGAAAATCAGAAAATCTGTGCCGTGGTAACATCTGAGGGAGGGCAAAACTTTCGGGGGTAGGGTGGTGGGGGTTACAAATGTCAAAAAACCCAAATTTCATGAATTGCATGTACACTACATTACACCGAAAAATACAAAAAAAAAAAAAAATTACTAACCTTGTGGAAAATTTTGTAATTAAACAATGTCTTTCCACAAAAATACCTTGCTGAAATACTGTGCTGACATAGATACTGAAATATGAAATGTTTCACACATATCATTCTTACAAGAAAATGTATGTTTTCTTTACTTTATTTGTAACATGCATTTGGAATTATTAATTATTTAAAGCTTAATGTGACAAAATATTAACATATAAATCTATAATGAGCTCTTGGTCACACTCTCAGTCATAGTGAAAGAGATCTATCAACATTCATTTTGTTTGTGGGTAATATTTTTCCACAGTTAGATACTAGTATATTCTAATTTCGATATATGTGGGATAAATCTCAGCCATGCAATCATATACGAGTACCTACGTGTATAATGAGCAACCAAAGTTCTTACTGACATTACAAGAGTAATATCCCATTTGAATGAAAATTTATTGATAATCATCTACATCAATAAGAGCAATAAAACATAGAGCAATAGAATAACATAGATCAATATAATAGAGCAACAAAATAACAATAGAGCATTAATCATTGGAAGAATAGTAATTAGTCATAACAATAACAGTAGAACATTCATCATTTGTCATCAACAAGGTGTCATACTTTTTGAATCCCTACTATTGTGATTGAATCAAAATCACTGTGTAAGATATGATCAAGTATACTGAGACTTTGATCAGTAAAAATGAGTGATTAGTTTTTGTTTTACAAACTCACAAAAATCAGTTGTTTGTGTTAATTTAACAAATAATTTTGATTCTGTCACGGTTTGATTGACAAGATGGCCTGTACGATGTTTATCAAATAGTATTATGAATTGTAAAAGTTCCAGTGTGTGAAATATAGTTTAGTCATCCACATTTGATTGAATTTTTATTTTAAAGTTTAATGCTAAACTTGTGTGTAAGAACCATTTGAATTTTATTGAAGCATAAAGAAAACAACAGATGATTTTAAAAATTGAATCGCAGATTGCAGCTCAGAATTGTGGTATGTTGGCAGAAAGTTAGTATATTACTTTGTGCCTAAAAACTTCCATGTAAATTAAAATTTTTGCTACAGTGCTGATTACTGAAAATGTTATTTTAAAGTGCCCACAGAATAGTTTAAAAGTGAATAATAATGGGTCAGTAAATGGACAAATGTCTTGAAATTTTGATAGTGTTGATCTTGTGAGGTCAATCATGTGTTTAATAAAAACAAATGTGCACATAAAACTATAAGTATAATGGGACCAAATAAAAACTGAAATGTGTATGTAGCTTTCCTAAATGTTAACAGGACTGGTTTTTTTTAATAGCACTCATCAAAATAAACTTTAGACCTTGTCAAAGCTGTAACACTATCGTCAACAGAGGGTGCCACCCATTTTTATCCTTTCAGGTGGTCTTGCTGTCATATCCATAATTAAGTCCAAAAGATTTAACTCAGATTTTTTTATTATAGAACATTCAAATCTGTTTATGTGTGTGTGCTCATTGTATTAACCACATGCTGGAATATTTTTTTATCAGGAAAAAAATCAATAAGTCTGGAAAACTAGACAAGGCACAAAGATTAAACAAAAGCAAACCTGAATGCATGGGTATGTTAACATACTCAAATGAAGAAACCTGTTTATAGCATATACCTACATCATTTCACATTATTTCGAGGAAAATGAAGTGACATTTGTTTAGTTTTTCCTCAGGTGTTAAAACATATACAATGTAGGTGTGGCTCAGGTAAGAAATTTTTAAAGTGTATCATAATTAAGTTAATTTCTGGATTTTGGAGTTATATAAATATTGAAGACATTCCCTTTCCCTTTTATTTGTGTCAAATTTAGTGATGAATTCATTAATTCTTTGTCTCCCACATTTTGATGAAATTCACCTTGACTATCATATATTTAGTTTAAGTCTAGTTCTAAAGGGATAGAGAAATCAATGTTATTTGTGTAGAATGTTTGGAATAATTACAATTTACCATTGTTTATGACAGACACACACTAAATGTCAATTTATTCATTCATTTATTTATTTATGTATTTTTTTTATTTATGTATGTATTTATTTATTTATTTATTTATTTATTCGGCATAATATTGCATAATCAATATGAAAATATTTGAATTTACAATACGGTATATACCATGTATAATTAATCTCGTTGAGACACTACCAGACTGCCTGGATGCACAGAAGGCAAACGTAATCACCGAAACCAAGGGTTCTGACATCAAATCTGGTAGTGCCACAATGAGAGAAATAACACAGTATATTAAAAAAATATATGGTAGAAACATTAATAAATTAATATCAGGCAATACATCAAGGATTAGTAAAATATCAATATAAAAATGTGTATGAAATATTTGGGCAAATTGAAATGCACTGTTCACACACACACACACACACACACACACACACACACACACACACACACACACACACACATACATACATGTACATGCACATACATTACCATAATTAGAAATTAAAGAGAGGAATTTACATTTTGTTTTGTAAGTAATATTGGTTAGGCCTTGACAATCTGAGCATGTTTGCAAAATTGCTAGTAATATAATTATACACATGAAGGAGGAGAAACCTAGTAAACCAGCGTAAAAATAATTAGCGATAAGTGAGGTTTCTCTTCCAGTAAGCAATTTGCTACTAAATATTTTAAGTGTTCCTCGTAGTATTTTATGCAGCATAGCAAACTCCGTTCTTAAACTATTTACTGTCTGTCATGCACTCGTTGAAATTGCAATTTGCGATTTGGGCCCGTATGTGTGACATACTACTGCTCATGATTCAGATGCAATCAAAAATTGTCACATATTATTTCGGGGCTGTCAGTACCATTTGTCACATGTAGCTGTAAACTTGATGTTTTTACCAAAGAGAGGTAATGCACTACACAAGTGTAATGTAAGATAATGTTGAACATGATACAATACGTTTTGACAAATAATACGGCTCGTATAATTTCAAATTACCCAATTTCATTTCTTTAGAAAAGCCAAAAACTGTATTTATTAAAGACTTTTCCATGGAAATTTCTTGTAGTATTCTGAATATGTCACTAAATGTTTTGATGTGTGTGAATTATCTTTGTAGGTTTTATAGTTGGATTTTGTAAACCAACTGAGTGGCATGTATGCCGAAAAGTAGTGAAGTGCTTTACAATTGCTGACAGGTTCCTTTCTGAATATTTTCAATAGATAATTTAGCAGACTAACTATTTAGTTGATATACCATAAAGATGTGTTGTGGTGTGTATTTTCTCCAGCGCGGTTCTACGGGGGTGGGGGGGGGGCTGTGGGGGCTTTGGGGGCCCCCCAAAAAACATCGCTCTCAGCGCCCCCCCGTCAATAATTTCGACGCAAAAAGTGTTTTTTCAATGCAAATATTAATAAATAAACTAAAGGATCTAAGCAATAGATATAAAATATTAAATCATAGAAAGAAGGTTATAAGACTTTACAAATATGTATTTATTACGCGCCAGAAACGCGTCTTTTTCTTACATATTTTCAGAAAGTTCCTACGCTTGCTCGGTCGCTTCGCTCCCTCGACTACCCATTTACATTTTTTCACATAGGCTTACTTACTGTTCATCTTCTTGAAATACTAACAACAATCCCAATTATTATTTGCATAAATATACGTTTAAAATATGCTTAGAAACATGTCTTTGCCACGTGTATTTTAAACATTTTTTTGCCGTGGGTTCCCCATCCCACACCTGTCTCCCGCCCCCTCGCAAGTATGAATACCGAATTACAGTTTTTCACATACTGAACATCTTTTTTTTTGAAATCCTGAATCTTTATCAAATATACCTAAATATCCATTTACCATGCCTAGAAAACACGTCTTTTCTGTTCGCATTTTGAAACATTTTCTAACGTGGGAGGGGAACCCCTCTCACACACACTCCTCCCGCTCGGTCGCTTCGCTCCCTCACAAGTATGACTACTCACATACAGTTTCCACATACTTCCTGTAGGCCTACATCTCTTTGAAATCCTGACTAAAATTTGTAATAATCTTTACAAAACCTTCAAAACATAGGTATTTACCATGCCTAGAATCACGTCTTTTCTATGCGTATTTTCAAAAAAATTCTGCCGCGGGAGGGGGTTATCCACACCCTCCCCCACTCGGTAGCTTCACTCCCTCGCAAGTATGATACCCGATCCGTAATCTTGATAAAATATACAATTGCAATATGTATTTACTATGCATAGAAACCCGTCTTTTCTATGAATATTATCAAAAAGCTCCTATCGTGGAGGGGGTATGCCCCCCATATCTTCCCTCGCTAGGTCGCTTCGCTCCGTAGCAAGTATGAGTACCCAATTACAGTTTTTCATATACTTCCTGTACATGTTTTTGAAAACCTGACAACAATCCCTAATAATTTTCATAATATATATCTTTACAATAGTAGGGGTGGGCAAAAGACATTTTTTTTTTTTTAAACAAGTGGATTCTATTGTCATTTGGGCTGCTGAACACAAATCCGACAATCATTTTGACCTACGATGAAGTTTTATATTGGTTCCTGCAAATTTTGTGAAAAAATGGCGGGGAAAATGGCTTTTTGGCCATAATTTTGCAATAAAGTGCATAAACGTGATGTGTAATATGTCCTCCTATATGTTTTGAGATTGCTGAGTTCAAATATTAGAATATTTAAGACATTGGAGGTATTGGTAGGGTGATATCTGTAAAAAAAAAAAAGGTGATATTTTAAACAAAATATACAGAAAATACTCGTTTTGAGCCCAAGATGAATGCAGTGACCATCATACATATAAATTCATGAATTACAGTTTTAAACAAAAAATAGTAGTAATAAATAATAATCCTGATAAAATATTCCTTTAAAGTATGTATTTATCATCCATCAAAACACCTCTTTTCTATGGTATTTTCAAAAAGTTCCTACAGTGGACACCCACCCCCTACTCGGTCGCTTTGCTACCTCGCAGGTATGACTACTCACAGTGTACATTTTCTTGAAATTCTGACTATAATCCCTATTTACTATGCTCAGAAACATGTCTTGTCTACGTGTATTTTCAGAAAGTTCCTACCGGGGGTGGGGGGGGGGAGTACAAGGGCGTAGGCTGGTTTGGGCACGGGGAGGTGCACATCTCGGGGAGGTGGAACAGGGAGGTGCACATCTTAGGGAGGTGGAACTAAAGTTGAGAAAATCAGGTGTTGAAAGCAAAAAAAGGTGGTGCAAATTTCTTTTTTGCTATAAGGGTGAAACTCCTATGGCTCTGCGGGGGAGGGGGGGGGGACGCACGTGCACCCAGTGCACCCCCAGCCTACGCCCTTGGAGTATATCCCCTCCCACACCCTCCCTCGCAAGTATGACTACTGACATTGTGCATCATACGAAATCTGACTATATTCCATAATAATCTTGATAAAATATGTACTTACTAACTATGCTTAGTAGCATGTCTTTTTGCATATCTTCAAAAAGTTCCTACCATGGGAGGGAGTTATCACCCCTCCCACATCTCAACCCGCTCGGTCGCTTCGCTCCCTCGCAAGTATGCCTACTCACGTACAGTCTTCCGCATCTGTCCTGACCGTCCTGTACATCTTTTTGAAATTTCGACAATACGTCCATGATAAATACTATGCGTATAAACATGTATTTTCCATGCGTTTTTCAAAGAGTTCTTTTCTATGTGTATTTTCAAAAAGTTCCTACCCTCCTCCGCTCGGTCGCTTCGCTCCCTCGCAAATATGACTTCCCTTGATAAAACATACCATTGCCAAAAATATGTATTTACCATGCCAAAAAAAATCTTTTCTATGCGTATTTTCAAAAAGTTCGTACCATTGGAGGGAGGGGGGTGCCCCACTCCCACACCCTCCCTCGCAAGTATGACTTCCCAATCCCTAATCTTGACAAGATATACCATTGCCAAAAAAAACACAATCTTTTCTATGTGTATTTTCAAAAAGTTCCTACCGTGGGAGGGGGGACACCCCCTCCTACACCCTCCCCGCTCGGTCGCTTCGCTCCCTCGCAAGTATGACTTCCCTTGATAAAATATACCATTGCCAAAAATATGCATTTACCATGCCATAAAACATGTTTTCTATGCGTATTTTCAAAGAGTTCCTACCGTGGAAGGGGGTGTCCCCCCTCACTCACCTCCCCGCTCGGTCGCTTCGCTCCCTCGCAAGTATGACTTCCCTTGATAAAATATACCATTACCAAAAACGTGTATTTACATGCCCTTGAAACATTTTTTTTGTAATCTGTATTTTCAAAAAGTTCCTCACGAGGGACGGGGGTGCCCCACACCCACATTATCACTCACAAATATGACTTCCCAATCCCCAATCTTGATAAAACATACCATAGCCAAAAAAATTGTCATGCCTCGAAACCTATCTTTCCTATGCGCATTTTGAACAAGTTCCTATTGTGGGAAGGGGTGTCCCCCCCCCCCACGCACACACACACACCGTCCCCCACTCGGTCGCTTCGCTCCCTCGCAAGTATGACTTCCCAATGCCTAATCTTGATAAAATATACCATGGCCAAGAATATGCATTTACTATGCCTAGAAACCCATCTTTTCTATGCGTATTTTCAAAACGTTCCCTATCGTCGGGAGCCGGGTGTCCCCCCTCCCACCACTACCCCCCCCCCCTCTCGGTCGCTTCACTCCCTTGCAAATATGACTTCCCAATCCCTAATCTTGACAAAATATACCATTGCCAAAAATATGTATGTACCATGCCTAGCAAAACACGTATTTTCAAAAAGTTCCTACCGTGGGGAGGGGATACACCCTCCCCCCATTCCGAGGTTTCGCTCCCTCGCAAGTATCACTGCCCAATCACAATTTTCACATACTTCTAGTAATCATTGGGAAATAATCCCGAATAATCTTTAAAAATATACCTTTCAAATATCTATTTTTCATGCCCAGAATCACGTCTTTTCTATGCGTATTTTCAAAAATTTCCTACCGTGGGACGGGGGTATCCCCCCTCCCACACCCTCCCCAGCTCTTTCGCTTCGCTCCCTCGTATGTTATCATAATATCAACAGGGAATTACATACCTTTCCGATAGTGTTACATTTATGGCACCATTGTTTAAAATTTCATAATAATAAAAAAAATCAACATTTCCTGAGTTTTTTCGTGGTTTTGGTGTGCGGTGAATAATCGCTGCTGGTACAAGCCAGCATGAGGTAACCTCTGATTGGCTAAATGCCGACAGATCGAACAAATTGGGTAGCAAATCAGATCGCTCCGATATTACGTCATAAGTACTATTTACGGCTTTGAAGTACTATTTACGGCTTAGAAGTACCATTACAAAAACTTTACACGCGAGGGCGGACAAAACGTTAATGAGGTATGATGTCATACTGCAATTAACATACAACCAATAACAGCCCGTTGATGAAAGCGACTATTGAATATTCAATAACCTGTCACGCGTTGACCCCACTAGCATATAAACACAGGTCAAAAAATATCAGCCAATCAGCGCGCTATCGTTGTCCTGTTCATGCATTGTGCATAATAGCTAGCGCGCGTTCGACTCGACTGGCGCGCCGGGCCAGGAGCTGAGCTGAACTAGCTGGCTAGTTAAGTTGCTGAGCGATTAAAAAAAAAGCCATTGTACGCGCAGTATACGCATGATAAAACTCGCGTGCAATGTGAGCTGATAACGTGAGATTTCTCATGTGCCAAATCGAATCAAACTTGAAGGTACCGTTACTAGTTCCTATAAATCTTCAAGGGCGCCGGAAGTGGGGGTGTAGAGGGGGCACTTGACCCCCCCCCCAATAAAATTTTAGGGGGCAAAACGAGTTTTTGCCCCCCCCCATGTGCCCCCTGAAAGGTGAAAAAATAATCAGGTGTGGAGGGACACCCCTCCACGGTAGGAACTTTTGAAAATACGCATAGAAAAGATGGGATTTCTAGCATTAGTAAATACATATTCTTGGCCATGGTATATTTATCAAAATAGGCATTGGGTAAGTCATATTATGCGAGGAAGCGAAGGCTGACCGATGGGACGGTGTGTGTCGTGGGGGGGGAGGGGACACACCCTATCCCACAATAGGAACTTGTTCAAAATGCGCATAAGAAAGAAGTTTTCGAGGCATCGACAAATTTTTTTGGGCTATGGTATGTTTTATCAAGATTGGGGATGGAAGTCATATTTGTGAGTGATAATGGGTGTGGGGCACGCCCATCCCCGTTCCCTCGTGAGAACTTTTTTGAAAAATACGGTATAAAAAAAGATGTTTCAGCATGGTAAATACACGTTTTGTAATGGTATATTTTTATCAAGGGAAGCTCATACTTGGAGGAGCGAAAAGCGCCGAGGCGGGGAGTGAGTGAGCGGGGACACCCCCTCCACGGTAGGAACTCTTTGAACTAATACGCATAGAAAACAATGTTTTATGGCATGGTTAAATACCATATTTTTGGCAAGATGGTTATTTTATCAAAGGGATAGTCATACTTGCGAGGGAGCGAGCGACCGAGCGGGGAGGGTGTGGCGAGGGGTGTCCCCCCTCCACGCGTAGAGACTTTTTCTTAAAATACACATAGAAAAGATTGTGTTTTTTTTGGCAATGGTATATCTTGTCAAGATATAGGGATTGGAAGTAATACTTGCCGAGGAGGGTGTGGGATGTGGCGCAACCCCCCCCTCCCCTCCCTCCAATGGTACGTAACTTTTTGAAATACGCATAGAAAAAGATTTTTTGCATGGTAAATACTTTATTTTTGCGCAATGGATGTTTTAATCAAGGAAGTCATATTTGCGACGGGAGCGGAAGCGACCGACGGAGGAGCGGGAGGAACGTTTTTGAAAAATACACATAGAAAATGAACTCTTTGAAAAAACCGCATTGGAAAATACATGTTGATATACGCATAGTATTTATCATCGGACCGTATTGTCGAAATTTAAAAAAGATGTACAGGACGCGTCAGGACAGATGTGGAAGACTGTACGTGGAGTTAGACATACAATTGCGGAGGGAGCGTAAGCGACCGAGCGGGTGAAGTGTGGAGGGGTGGATAACTCCCTCCCATGGTTAGGAACTTTATTGAAGATATGCAAAAAGTACAGCTACAAGCAAGTTAGTAAGTAATATTTTATCAAGATTTATGCGAAGATAGTCAGATTTCTGTATGATGCACAATAGTCAGTAGTCATACTTGCGAGGGAGGGTGGGAGGG
>JZLH01S0599424.1:40742-65550 GCA_001188425.1 Eucidaris tribuloides
GTGTGTGTGTGTGTGTGTGTGTGTGTGTGTGTGTGTGTGTGTGTGTGTGTGTGTGTGTGTGTGTGTGTGTGTGTGTGTGTGTGTGTGTGTGTGTGTGTGTGTGTGTGTGTGTGTGTGTGTGTGTGTGTGTGTGTGTGTGTGTGTGTGTGTGTGTGTGTGTGTATGTGCTCATTTCTAGCCCCCAAATAATTTGCTTCATTGGTTTCCGAATCCTCTCCCGAATGGTTTGTCCTATTCATTTCTGACGCCATCCCCCCCCCCCAAAAAAATGGCTCATTATGCCATTGACTCCAATGACTCCAATGTCTGTATGTAGTTACGGTCATACTGTATAATACTTGCACACAGTCAGTGAACAAATTCAAGTCATTTCCTTCTCCCTGGATTATACACTATAATGAGTGGAAATATAGTACAGTTTCAATCAGTTTGATTCTCAGTGAATTTTTGACTGCCCCAAATCCAGTAATCACCTTTTGAATAACCTTTCGTCTCCTTTCAAATTCAAAGTTTCCGGTTGTTCTTCTTTTTTGTCCGTGGACCCATGGTGGACCGTATGGACGGTAAACTGCGTGTCGCCTTTTCATTACGTAATCCTTCAAAGATCGCGTATTTTGTGTTTCCGTTGTTGTGCTATTTAACAATAACGGTTCACAGTTAGGTTACATTGCCAACCCTGGTTCACTCCTAATTATGTCACCGTTGCCGATTGTTAGTTGAATGGTCATGAGTCAAAAGGGTGAATTTGACCAAATTAATGTTCAACGAAATCAATTAATTAATTATTCGAAAAGTTTGTTCCGGTGATAACGGACTTTAATTTTCAGGTTACTTAAAGTGATAGGCTAACATTGTGGAGCTTCAATTTAAAAAAAAATTGTCAACCTTTGATATCTGAGCTACATAGCCTATCTCTCTCTCTTCTCTCAGAATTAAATTCTTTGTATCAATAGTTCATTAGTATAGCCAGACTTGAAGTACCGTATGTCTTGTCGAATTTGTCCGTCATTGATGTACTAATAAGAAGTTTGTCTTTCTCATGTCATCTTTTACCATAAAAGTAAACCTATGGCATGTAATATATTCATACTTTATATACCAATGGAAGCGTTTCTCATGACCTGCCTGTATAAACTTTTTATCTTTACTCACGAGAATCAGTATTTTGTGAAAGTAGTAACCTGTAAAGAGAAAAGCGTTACGCCTACCATTGACATCATTAGCCGCGGCTCCAATATGAACCGATCGTGCTATCAATACCACGCTAGAGAGTGTCTGAAAACGTTAATAAAGCACACGAACACCTGAATTGAACCGGCTACTTATTCAGAATCAAACTCAAAACACGCGACTGTTTCAAAAGACCTGTAATAAAGGAAGAGCACCGACAGGCAATGGGAGGCCCCATGTGACAGAGTGAACGCGGCCGTGTCATTTAGCAAGACGACACGATACCCGCAACTAAGACATCAACGCTAGTTCCTGTAAACAACTGCCTGTTGGCAGTTCGTATTTATTGCGCGGGGATATCCCTGTTATTGTAAACATTTCCTCCCATCAAGATCAGACATGATCACAGGAAGAAGGTTTTGGACACATTTTCTAAGCTGAAAGACAGACATTAGCGCCTAAATTCTGCAGCCCTCCAGCTTCGACCGGCGCCTAGTACTTCCGCAGGAGTTTGACAAATAAGTTGCTTTAAACTCCCGCCAATCACATGAGGCTATTTATCAGGAATTAATCGTTTGCGTGACACTTCTCTCTCTTGTGGATTTCATACATGTACTACTGTTGTTCGAGTTTCAAGTTCTGCAAGGTAATGTTTCCAGTCTTGTTTACAAGATTTGACACGCTCCCCCACCCTCCCCATTTCGTTCGAGTGATGTTGGGTGACCAGGGTTTGTGTTTCAAAACTTTTACTTTTACTGGCCCGAGCTAAATAATTTCCCTCCGCGCTTATTATTACGCATGCTGAATACAAAAGACAGTAATATTTTATTATCCGCCCAATGCAGTCATATATGTATTAATATTTATGTATGGTAAATCTATTTATTTTTTTCGAGCACTAATCAGCAAAATATTGTTACGATGTATTCTTTTTTTTATGGTCCGGATTACCGTATCTGTTTTTTCTCTCCCAGTCAAGAATATTAATCATAATGATGTAACCTTCATCCGCGTAAATCCGCAAAAGTAATGCTAATAGCCTCCTCATCATATTTTATGAATCCAAACTGTTTGTTTGGTGTTATTATTGTTTCCCGTTTTTTTCATGTTACATTACATAAGTATCAATGAATATTACGAGCCGGCGTTTACAACAGTTAACAAGCGGTCAACCATTTCGCTGGTCTGCATTTTCATCCAAGATATTGTAGCATACATTCCGCTTTTTCAATGGAAATAGGATTTAAGCTGGTCGGGACCTGAAAAGAAGAGAAAGATAACTCGGAATTAATCTTTGGAGGATGTGAGGGCCTCTATCCCGAGGTTAATTGTATAAATAGCCCTATAGGAGGTAACTGCACAGCGAGCAAGGATTAGGACCCAATAATTGGAGCCACTTCCGTGAAATATCTCACACCGTCCATACATTATTGTTTGCTAAATTCACAGATTTGTACGGGAGAAGTTTAAAGCAAAGTATCCCAAATATCGAGAGCTGCTGTATAAGCACAGCTGGTTGTGTGGCCGGAGACAAGTTCTAAGAGTGAACTTGCCTTGGTATGCCAGGTGGCAGATGCGTGGGAGAGGGGGGGGGGGGTGGTTGGGGTGGGGTGTTGGTTTTGACTCCGTGAAGGCGTAGTATACTATAGGACATGTACATATCGTTTAGCGCCCCAAAATTGCCATGTCAATCGAGTTTTGTAACGTCAATGGTTTCATAAGTTAAAACAAACTCTGATTTGTAACACAATGGTAAAGTCGACCAGCGCACACTTTACATAACCAAGTCTTCTTCTTCTTCTTCTTCTTCTTCTTCTTCTTGGCCCTGGCTAAGATGTCCCCCTTTCCCTCGCGCGTAATATACTCTGAATTTAAACGTTTTAAAATCAACTGTGTTCATAAACGCTGTATGATAACGCATTCAGTGCTATGACAATTTAAGTTATAGGTCACTATAATTTAGAAAGAAATTCAAATAAGTGATTGACATAATAGGCCTATATCTGCAAACAACATGCGCCCATTTTAAATACCACTCTAGGAATACTGTTTATAATTAAAATTTTGGAAAAAGACGTGGGAACGGTTGTTTTCAATCAATAAAACCAGATAGATGAGACGACACGGAAATATGATTAGGAAAGCATCGAAGACGGTGGATTTGCGTTCATTACTATGATCGGATCTTCTTTTTCTAAACTCCAAAAGAGAATATCACGCCGGCTATGCGGTGACGGTTCGCGGGGTGGGGGGGGGGGGGGCGGTCAGAGAGTTAGGGTTGTAACTGCAGTGTATCTGTGTTAACGAAAATGTAGAATAATGTTTGTTTGAGGATTTCAAGGTACATTTAAACGGAAAAAAATGTTGTTTTTTTCCCGAATTATTTCTCGTTCCTATTTCGAATCTGCACCGGTAGCCTAATCATATTATCATCATTGTGGTTTTGTATTTTAAACATATTACTATCAACGTCATTACGTCATTTCTTTGTTCTTCTGGCATCCAGAATATCAAAAACTTACCCCCTTGTTCGTTTGTTTTCAGGGCTGAAATAGCTCGTGCATGAAAGGAAGAAAATTTAACCAGAAACTTTCACAGCACAAACTTCGCACACTATCTCATTCACTTCAAACCAAATTGTGAATTATTACAATCCAGATATTTCCCTTTAAAAGGTCATAGTTTTATATCATAATATGAAGAGAGAAGTAGCTTATCCCATGGCATTTCAATCTTCTATGTGAACCCCCGAAACTAAAAAAAAATAATGGATGATTCCTTTGGGAGTCGCAATAAATCGATCACCAAATCCCCCGGAATTTTAATTTCCTTACAAAATTATACAGTTCACTTAATAAGTAGTGTTTCGATTTGTTTGAAAGTGTACGACAGAGTATATAATTAAAGGTGGGGCATCTTTTTTTTTTTTATATAAAACCGAAGCCTCAACACGTAATAAACATGAAATGGCAACAAATTTTAAAAATTCGGTATCACTATTCTAGGAATAATTATCAGAAGACATTAATTCATCTGTGTTTATCTGATTCTTTTAACAACCGACGAAAAATATAGAGGACAAAGAAACAATTTGGATTAAAAAATACAGTAATATATAAAATCAAATTAGAAGTAGGCCTATAAGCTAGATCCTGAATTTAGTCGGGGGGGGGGGGTCTTTAACATCATAGAAAGTACGTCTCGCAAAGAAATCTAGGTCAAAATTATAAACTTGCGACAAAATATTTTGACATGCCAAGTCAAAACCAGAAGCCCAGGTTGGCATCCCGGTCCCTGCTTAAACCAGCTAATTACGACATCGTTGATGATTTGTTTTGAAATGAATAAATATTTCCTAGATGAAGGTATCGTAAACATGCTATAGACGTAATTTTTCTTTGAAATCAAAGTCATGCTTGTGAGGAACTTGAATTTGTGGCCACATGGAAAAGTTCGTATCATGACTGTCCGGTCGTATAAAATTTAATATAACCCTTGTTTCTCCGTATTTTGCGGGTGAGAACGTGGTAACAATGACGTGACAAAATCAAATACATTCAACACGATGGTAGCGATGATTTCAAACGAACTATTCAGTGCTTGTTTAATAATAAATTATATTTATCATACTTCTTATGAAAACGTGCTCAGCCTATTCTCATGGATATTGAAATATATTTCAGCGATATTTAACCCATATAATACACACACAGACACACCCAAAAGACAGAACTTTGATATTTTTGTCTCAGCAAAGTAGACGTCTGGTTTCAAAATTACATCATTCAATTGCCAACTTGTAGTTTCGAAATTGCTTTCCAGATGACACGAAAATTATGTCTGAAGCATGTATTCTGTTTAACTATAAAAATACACATAAAACAAAATTATTTCGTCATTTTGTACTTAAAAAAAGATTTCTCATTTAGTAACATGAAGTTTATTATCAGCCTCTGTTGAGATTTTAGATGTCTTTTCTTGGTATTGTTTGAGTACATCAAGATGTATATGTATTT
The DNA here is from genome assembly GCA_001188425.1 of Eucidaris tribuloides. Classification (NCBI taxonomy): domain Eukaryota; kingdom Metazoa; phylum Echinodermata; class Echinoidea; order Cidaroida; family Cidaridae; genus Eucidaris; species Eucidaris tribuloides. Next base: position 45,929 of record JZLH01S0599424.1, read on the forward strand.
TGGGAAAGTTTATCTGAACTGTATTTCTATCTATCCATCTATCTATCTATCTATCTATCTATCTATCTATCTATCTATCTATCTATCTATCTATCTATCTATCTATCTATCTATCTATCTATCTATCTATTTATCCATCTATCTATCTATCTATCTATCTATCTATCTATTTATCTATCTATCTATCTATCTATCTACTCTATCTATCTACATGTATGATCTATCTATCCGTCTACATATCTACCTATCCATCTATCTATCTATCTATCTATCTATCTATCTATCTATCTATCTATCTATCTATCTATCTATCTATCTATCTATCTACCTATCTCTCTCTCTCTCTCAGTAATATAATTTCTTTGTATCAATATTTCATTAGTATAGCCAGACTTGAAAGTACCGTATATGTCTTGTCGACTTGTCGTCATTATGTACTAATCAAGAAGTTTTGTCTTTCTCATGTCATCCTTTTACCATAAAAGTAAACCTATGCGATGTAATATATCATACTTTATAACCAATGAGCTGTTTCTCATACCTCCTTGGTATAACTTTTTATCTTATCGTCACGAATCATATTTGTGAAAGTGTAACCTGTAAAGAAAAGAGCGGTTACGCCTACTCATGAATCATTCATTAGCCGGGCGGCTCCAATTGGACGATCTCTAATCATTACCACTGAGAGTGTCTAAACGTAAATAAAACACACGACACATGGATTGAACCGGCTACGTTTATTCAGAATCAAACCTCAAAACACGCGACTGTTTGCCAAAAGACCTGTATAAAGGAAGAGTCCACACGGCAATGGGAGGCCCATGTGACAGAGTGAACGCGGCCGTGTCATTTTAGCAGACGACACGACCCCGCAACTAGACATCAACGCTAGCTCTGTAACAACTGCCTGTGACAAGTTCGTATTTTTGGCGCGGGGATGATCCCTGTTATTGTAACATTTCCCTTCCCATACAAGATCACGACATGATCACCGAAGAAGGTTTTGGACACATTTTCTAAGCTGAGCAGACATCAGCCGCTAAATTCTGCAGCCCTCCCAGCTTCGACCGGCCTATACTTCCGGCAGGATTTGACATAAGTGCTTTAAACTCCCGCCCAATCAACATGAGGCTATTTATCAGGAGATTAATCGTTTGCGTGACACTTTCTCTTGTTGGATTTCATACATGTATCTCTGTTGTTCGAGTTTCAAAGTCCAAGGTAAGTTCCAGCTTGTTTTACAAGTTTGACACCCCCCCCCCCCCATTTTCCGGAGTGATGTTGGGTGACCAGGTTTGTGTTTCAAAACTTTACTGGCCGAGGCTATAATTTCCCGCGCTTATTAATTACGCATGCATGATGACAAAACAGTATATTTTATTATCCGCCCATGCAGCATATATGTATTAATATTTATTATGGTAAATCTATTTATTTTTCGAGACACTAACAGCAAACATATTTTACGATGTATTTTTTTTTTATGTCCGGATTACCGTATCTGTTTTTCCCCAGTCAAGAATGATTATCATAATGATGTAACTCATTTCCGCTGTAAATCCGCAAAGTAATGCTAATGCCTCCTCATATATTTTATGAATCACAAACTGTTTGTTTGGTGTTTATTTATTGCTTTCCGTTTTTCATGTTACAACATAATATCAAGTGATATTACGAGCCGGCGTTACACAGTTAACAGCGGTACCATTTCGCTGTCTGCAGTTCAGTCAAGATATTGTACATACATTCGCTTTTTCTCAATGGAATATAGGATTTAAGCTGGGTCGGGACTGAAAAAGAGAGAAAAAACTCGGAATTAATCTTTGATGATGTGAGGGCCTCTACCCGTGAAGGTTATTGTATAAATAGCCCTATAGGAGGTAATCTGCACCAGCGAGCAGGATTTAGGAACCCAATAATTGCAGCCACTCGTGAAATATCCACACACGTCATACATTATTGTTTGCTATTCACAGATTTGTACGGGAGAAAGTTTAAAGCAAAGTATCCCAATATTATCGAGAGCTGCTGTATAAGCACAGCTGGTGTGTGGCCGGAGACAAAAGTTCAAGATGAAACTTTTGCCCTTTGGTATGCCAGGTGTGCAGATGCGTGGGGAGAGGGGGGGGGGGGTGGTTGGGGTGGGGGTGGGTTGGTTTGGACTCCGTGAAAGGCGTAGTATACTATAGGACATGTATCATATCCGTTAGCGCCAAATTGCCAGTGTCATCGAGTTTGTACGTCATGTTTCAAAGTTAAAAACAAAACTCTTGATTTGTACACAATGGTGACAAGTCGACAGCGCACACTTTACAACCAAGTTTGTGGAGCTTCAATTTAAAAAAAAAAATCGTCAAACTTTGATATCTGAGCTACATAGTAGTGCTTAAATATACAATAAATATCCTAGAATAGTTTAGGAAGTTATGCTGCCACTGGCAAGATATGCATGGATATGTATCACCCTTTAATTACTACTATGGTGGAGTATATTGGCCTAGGTCTACACACACTACTCTATGGGAGGAAATGGGCAAGGTGAATCCGGTCAACCTTATTTCTAATAGATTTTCACTTTTAAAACACAAAATCATTTTGAAAAAAAATCAGGGCTTTATTTTTAGACCTTATCAAAGACACTAACAGCATAGATGATTAGCTCAGATTTTTAAAACTTAAGTTATTGTTAATTGTGGCCTTAAGTTTCAGAATCGTGATTGAAGGGCACTGACTTGATAATGATTTGGCGAAGTAAAAAATGCCTCAAGAACCGAATGAGTTGAAACATAGGCCCTATAGGCCTACCACTACATACATTATTATTTTCAGGCTGGAAGGATTTGTCTTGAATTTGTGTACTTGATAAACAAGTATTAATTTACCAGTATTAAATAAATTCTGACCCTGATAGAAATTGATCCCATATAAAAAGCTACACAATGAAATTTTCTCAGCAGAAGCTTCAAACAATAGTATACTTAATTATGGGAGCACTGTGTCCTTAATCAAGGACTACTTCTAATTTTGCCATTTCCCTGTAAAGTCATAGGCATGTTATTCCTCTGTATCCAACTCATACATTACTTTTTTTCAAACGACAACATTGCTAAAAGCCGAGAACTTCGCCTCCTGGCCCAAATTCGTATGTGCCTAAATCTGATAGTGTGTGTTTATTTTCTGTACAAAGAGCACAAAGAGGGTTGATTTTTATCGCGAAAAATGTTGGAAAGCTCAAAAAGTTCCAGCGGCTTTGCTACTACTTAGTACTAACAGACCCCGAACATTGACCTTGTACTCCAAGTTATTATGTGCTCGCGTTGCACTGCAAGCGCGAATTGGCGCAACATGATCACAAGGCTTTGTCCCCAAACAATTAGCCTTGACCCCCAGCTTACCCCCTCCCAACTTTTACTCAGGGGCGTTGATCCCTTTTTCGGATTGGGGGGGGGGGCGAAAATAAGAAAATGTCAAAAATTTGTGTGTTTTTATTAGCAGTTTTATGTAAAGTTTAATGGTTTTGTTGTGTCTTGCATTGCTTTTATAACGTCTTCCTGGCATTACGTTTTATGATTTTCAAGTCAAAAATATAGGGGATGGGTGAAGGGCAATTTAAATGTCCCCCAGTATTTTCATTGAGGAGGGTGCGGGGGGGGGGTGGACTGGCCTCTGCTGCCCCAGGATTGACACCCCTCCGTTTCCTACTATTGATACAGCTGTTATCTATCAATAGTTTCAGTTGGGTTTCGCCCATGGACCCCATCCGGGCACCTTGACCATGGGTGTATGAAGGGGGGGGGGGAGGGGTGGGGTGGGTGGGGGGTCGTACGACGCCCCCAAATTTCAAAAGGTCCACATTTTTTTCCAAACACATTTTTAAGGGCCTTTGCACAATGACATGATAAAAAAAAGCATTGATCAGGTAAATTTTAATCGCATCTTGCCGTTATTTCATCAAGAAAAGGTCCAAAAACTTATGATCACGATCCACCTAGAAAAAGAAAACATGGATACACCCCTACCGACTCGTCAGTGACGGCGCTGTGCGATCTAGTTTTACATGCACGTACGGCGCGCTCTCAATCCTTCTTACCCTGATGGTAATTCAAGATTTCTGCCCCTCCGACGATTTTTTTTATTCTACTACTATTTTACAGGAATATAGAGTCGAACTCCCCTTATAATTCAAATTCGAGGCCCCGCTCACAGCTCTCTGCCCCTCGAATTGTCTTTACCCTCAACTTGCCCCCCTCCCGCCTCGCCTTTGATAATCCTATTGCTGCCAAACGATTGAGATATACATCAATTCAAATGTCTAATGCTGTAATATTTTAAAACCGACAATGAGACAAAATAATGCTCTATCTTTAAGCGATACTCGTGCAAGAGAATTAGCTTTAATCCGACACTTGTGTTTCGCGATATCTCATCAAGCGACGTGATGATAAGATCCGCTCAATAATTTGACAGAAAATAATGTCAGGGGATCAGATTATCGAGTTAGTCATTCCCCCGTCCCTCCCGGTGGAATCTCTCATAAAAAAAGTAATGGCGTAGCTAAGGGGCTGGAGGGAGACGTGACCCCTGTTGATTTTAGAGAGAATTGATGATGATGATGATGATGATGATGATGATGATGATGATGATGATGATGATGATGATGATAATAATAATAATAATAATAATGATAATAATAATAATAATAATAATAATAACAGCTGATGATAATAATAATTGATGATGATGATGATGATGATGATGATGATGATGATGATGATGACGACGATGATGATTATAATAACAGCTGATGATAATAATAATTGATGATGATGATGATGATGATGATGATGATGATGATGATGATGACGACGATGATGATTATTACGATTCATTTTTATATTACGCCTATTGTTATCATTTTCTTCTACTTCTTCTTCTACTTCTTCTACTCCTCCTCCTCCCTCCTCCTCCTCCTCCTCCTCCTCCTCCTCCTCCTCCTCCTCATCATTATCATCATCGTCGGGTGTTAAAGTTTGGCTTTGATGGTTAGATTTTCCTCAGGGTTTTCCGGACTTTGCCCCTTGTCTAAATAGCTGCCGGTTACGCCACTGTATACAAAATAATACAAACCTAATTGCTTGCGTTTTATCATGTGATGCATTGTAATATCCAACCACGGGGAATATGCCAGTCAAGGTCGTAAACAACAAAAACACCACCACTACCAAAAAAAAAAAATAAAAAAATGTTCACCCTCGATCATTATCATATACGTAGATGTTGTAAGTTCACAACGCGTGAATCACTACTAATAATAATATATGGACAGGTAGCCCATGGCGGACCCCCACCCCCACCCCCCAACAGCCACACTACAGTTACTATGATAACTATGGCCTAATAATGTAATGTAGTGCTTAGATCGTAGGAACCAGGGGGTAATGGGGCTGTAGGACCCAAATGGCGTCACAAGAAAAGAAAGAAAGAAGATCTTTTCTGTTCAAATTGGCAGCGGAGGCATCCCCCTCTACTCTGCCCCCTAAAATCAAATCCTGGCCCCGCCCCTGGCTTCGAACGTCTCGTCAAATTGTCACAGTGCCAACACAGTCATCTAAGTAGTGACAAACGAAACAATATTTGTGACAAACATGATTGGAGAGACGTGATAACTTGGCCTCGCCGCGACCCCAGAGAAGACCAGTTCTATAATGACAGCACGCTGAGAAATCATTTAATAATACTTGCAAGTTGCTATGACCCAAATTTCATCTCTAGATAGAGACTGATAACGTGTTATGATAGATGATTGGCAGAGATATAAGGTACTTTGTCGAAGAACCAATAATTATGATGTTGACTGGAATGTAACATATGTGATTTCCAAAATACGATAAATTTAAAGGACAGTGCATGATATGATTGGGAATATCGAAAATGTCTCATGCAAGGACCAAATGAATAATTGAAACATAATGGCCAGAGTATATATTTAGGATAAAAGTATTTGTCTTGATGTTGTTTATTTGCTTGAGGAGAAACAAGCATAACATTCATCATCATTTTGTGTCATCTTCGAGACGAAGGTTCAGTGGCGAAGTTAGGATTTTTTTTCGGCAGGGGGCACGGGGGGAGGGGCCTTGAAGCCGCCGAAAACTCGCTGAGCGGGGGGGGGGGGTTGTGACGACAATTTTTTTTTCTCAAAATTCCAGGTCCAAAATTTTTCACGGTCACCCTTTTCCCGGTCACGCCAGTCGTCGAAAACTCGCTCAGTGGGAGGGGAGGGGAAGGGGTGGGGGGGGGGGGAGGTAGTGACGATTTTTTTTCTCCAAAATCCCAGGTCCAAAATTTTCCCGGTCACGTCACTCGTCGAAAAGTTGATATGCACACCACCTACTTTTTTGCTTCCATCATAATTTTGTGAGGGGGGGGGGGGCACCTGGCCTGGGAGCACACGAAATTTTTTGGGGGAGGCACGTGCCCCCAGGGCCCCCCCGTAGTTACGCCCCTGCGAAGGTTGTCCGCCACAGCCCTCCAAATCTGTCTCCTGATCCGGGCTCTTGATGTTCTCTTGGCATTAACATTACCAGTATTGAATTGATCTCGGATCCTGGGAGAAATTGATCCCTTAGAAAACTACACAATAAATGTCAGTGTCACAGTATTTTCTGATAGTAATTGTACAATAAGAGAAAATGCATACGTTTGAAATCTTGACGGCAGATACTTCATACAGTTTGTTTGATTATGGGAGCATTGTGTCCTAAATTTGGTACTATTTCCAGTTTTGTAATTTCTCTTTAAGACTGGTCTTTTTCTTTCGTATCTATTCAGCACTTTTACACAATATAGTGCAATTGCCTTTATACCACATTCCGACATAGTTGCACTCTTTATTGTTGCATTCTTTATAGTTCTGGGGGAATTCGAAGGGCTCAAATCCCCATACAAATTGAAACTTGGCTCGGAATAAAGTTCTACAACCCATACAAAAATGTCAAACATGAAAACAACACTTTCAAAATGCAAGATTAATATGTTCTTTTGGCATGAAATCAAAACATTATGTTGGCTGTATTGTATACATTTATTTTTGTTCGTTTCAAAACTAGTTTCTTCTTGTTATACGTAATCATAATGCGAGAAGGTGGCTGGGGGAGGGGGGGGGGTCGGACGGGGGGAGGGGAGGGAAGGACGGATCATCCAGGGAAAAAAAAATCAAGGGGCTACCAGATTGGTTAATGGATTTTGTTTACAATAATTAGTGTTCATCTTCACATCATCAAGCGATTTTAAAGACACAGGCTAACATTGTCAAATAAAAACATTTTATGTTATACAGGTGCCCGCTGGTAGAGCAGTCTATTTGACTGAAGTGGCTACCCTGGGTAAATAAGATAAGACGTTTATTGTGGATATGCCGCCTGCTGAAGGCGTAGGTCACCCCTGGAATGTCTCATATTTTGTTTGTATGAATAAAGGCCTATACGATTTTTTTCCACAAAAGCCAGTTTTATTCGCAACTTATTAAATCACGATATTTGTCGAATTCAACACAAGAAAGAGATGTTTGACCTCCAGTCGACTCCGATTACAGGATGACATACATTGTAACGGATCACCGAGATCTATGGGAAATATTGAACACGTGACCCGCTGTCATACAACAGGTGAATCTGACAATCTTTCATATTAATACATAACAGGAAGATTACCCTTTGACTTGATTTTCACCCAGGGGCAGCGACAGGGTAAAATGTCAGGGAGGGTGATAACTCGGGGGTGGGGGGGGGGGGAGGAAGGTGGGCGGGGGTGGTCAACCCCTCTAACTGTCATTAATTGCACTGCGAAAAAACCATGATTTTATGTATTTTGAACTTTTCGAGGGCGGCTACCCCCAGCCACAATATCTAATCATAAGCAAGCTACAACCGTTCTTAATCCTGACCAAGAGAGGGTACAGAATGTACATGTATAGAAAGTTGTCAATTTCTCCATTACTTATATTTCTGTTATTATCATTTCTTACTTTATTATTCTTTCTAGCGGGGGGGGGGGGGGTGGTCCGGATGGAGGTCACAAGAAATTTGAGGGGACCATTCCCGAGCCCCCTCCTCTCCTCTAAACCACGAAACTAATATATTACAACGACATTTGAAGGCATGCATACATGTGCATGTATAGGTGAAGGCCTAAACGTCCTTATGATCATTATGTGTTGTTTCTTCAGGACTTGGTTAGCAAAATAGTCCATCCATATTTACTGCCGACCAAGTCAGCCTACAATTGGACAGGTAGACATGGTAGAAGTAGTCTGAAATATTTCGGAGATTGACTGTTACCCTTTTTCTGACCTTCCCAATCAGAGGCATTTTCTTGATAACATTTACCTCTTCCGATGCTTCCTCCATTGACGATTTAATCATGTTGAAGGCTGCTTTATTTGTAATTCCAGATTGATCAGGAATTCAGTTTTAATTGTGAGAATACTGTGCAGTTATTTTTGTTTATTTATTTAATAAACTAATAATATTAGTTTATTTATTCATTCATTATGCATGTACTTATTTTTCTTTATTTCCCTGTTTTCACTTTTGCTCGCTTTGATTTTTTTCATTGTTTCTTTAAAGTGATAGACTAACATTGTGGAGCTTCAATTTAAAAAATTGTCAAAGTTTGATATCTGAACTACATATTAGTGTTCATATGGACAAATAAACACCCTTGAATAAAAAAGTTTGGAAAGTTAGACAGCCAATGGCAACTTATGCATGAATAAACAATTAAAACTCGGGGCGAGTTTAAATAGCGTAGGTGTACACACAGTAAGTCTATGGGAGAAAATGGGCAGGTGAATCCGATCAACTTACGATTTTCACTTTTTAAAGCACTAAATAATCATTTTGAAATACATTTTTTTTTCAGGGCGTTATTTTTAGACCTTATCAAAGACAATGGTAGCATGGGGAATCATGTAGTTCAATTTTTTTAACTGTGGTAAATGTTCGCCAATACCTTTAATCTCTCTTTTAAAAAAATCTTTTTCGTCCTTTCTCTGTTTATTTATGAATGAAGATATTCATTTGATAATACATACAGCACGAAGAGTATACGACAGGAATAATTCTTACAATTCAATCTATTCCATGGTAACACGCTAGAATACGACGATTATTATGGACAATTACTGCTATTGCAAAAAAATTTACGCAATACTCTAGTCAAAGCTTTTCTTTACTAAAAATCTGCAATATTTTCCGAAATTGATTATGACAAATTACGATGTCATAGTAATTGATTTTATATTACCTAAAGTGTTGGCTATTACTTTGAACCCCCATCAATTTTATGATTCATTGTATTAGCGTTTGGAGCATCAAATTGTTTTTAACCCGTTGGAGATCAAGTACGAGAAAACTCGTATTGGGGTCTATAGAAAAATGTGTCATAACGAAATTAAAGCGTCTCCAATGTCCAAATCAAACCCGGGCGCGACCTTTAATCGTATTTATGATATTAACTAGATCACTTGTTAGAATGCATACCACTGACTCCGCGATACCGCGACAGGTGTATAGGAGAAGTTACCCCCATGTAGAGGTACATCGTTGAATTCAGGGGGGGGGGGTGACCCCGTGGTGGGGAGGGGGACTTGTCATTCAGGTAAGTCAACATTTTTTGAAGGAATGGAAAACACGCTAATCTTCCTATTGGGGGTTAATACAGGGAGGGCGCCGAGGGTAAAATAATACGGAGGGCGAAAAAACCAATCGCGGGGGGGGGCGGGGGGGGGCGAAATGTCTAAAGGGCCTAAATTTCATTTAAAAAAAAAACAGATTTTCTAAGTTTTGGGAAAATTTTAAGGGGGCTGCCGCCTCTTCTGCCCCCCCCCCCGAAGTGCCGCCCCTGGCTTACGAAATATTAATGAACTCTGAATTCAGCAATACCATTCGTATTCACCTGTTTGGTATAGTGCCACAGACCGGATATCTGTATAGGTGCCAGGTTCGGGGCCTGTTGAGTCATATAAAGATCAAGACAGTATGTGAACAAATTAATGATAATTTATAGAGATGAACAGTGTACTCTACCGCAAACTTCGCAAACCTTCAATTCATTAACATTTAACACTATAATTAGTTTGATAAAATTAATTTGAATAATAAAGATCAGCACAACTTTTCATAATTTGGGTTTTTCTATTTTAAAGACAATTTTATCTAGTAATTTCAATCAAAGTTCACGGTTTCCACATCTGCATCTTCTCAAATAATTTCTTATTTCTAGTTCAAATCATTCTGTAGTTTCGACTTTAATGAATTTGTACTGAATAAGTCGACTGTAACAATTACTTACAAAACAGGTATGATTAATTTCATGAAAAAGGCCGAACATTTACACTTGCAAAATTTGATAGCCGAAGTATTGCATCTATTATTTATAGGTATCAAATATGGTGATCATTTTCATTTGTTTTAGAGAGCAAGCTAAGTATGAACTTCATGTAGCATGTGCTTCCAGACATGCAGCTAAGCTAAGTTTCTATAGGCTGTATCACTGATTTCTGCCCGGGATTTCTGCTTAGTAAAGGCAAGGAGCGGTCCGTAAACGAGTTGACTGCATTCGGTTCATTCTATAGCTGACGATAGATAATTAAAAATGCATCCCCGATGTTGATTAACACAGTGAGTGACAGTGTACTTTTTAGTTTAGCTTCCAGACTTTAAATGAATCCATCTTATACTGGGGGATTACATTAATTAGTCAACTCTCTTGAACTAAGACTAGTTTGTTAAGGCTAGCTGGCGTCGTAGGCAGCAGGTGCGAATGCGTCTGTGGCTTTGTGGTTAGAGCGTCTGCTTCACGATCGGAAGATTGTGGGTTCGAGCCCTGGCAGGGTCATACCAAAGACTGTCGTTATTGTATTGTATTACGTATTATTACCAGGTATTCATCCAATATGTATTTTGTATTACTTTATACACCCGCAATGGTGTGTTTATGTAAATTTTGTGCGAACTTGGTAATTAAAACCGGCGTGATGGCCAGGTGATTCGAGCGTCCGCCTCACGTGCGGGAGGTCGAAGGTTCGAGCCCCGGCCGGGTCTGCTTTCTATCAAGACATTCGACATTCTAGAACAGAGGAGGGTAATGTAATAACATCTATGTTATGCACGGCTCGCTGGTAGACTAGTCTTTTTGACTGAAGTGGCTACCTTGGGTAAATAAGGCTTTATCGTTACTAGGCTATATCATTTACTCATTTGAAGAAAAATGGTCTAGAACCCAGACTATGTACTGTTAGGTTTTGTTTCGAGAATATCAAGAAGCACAGATAAACGGAGACTAACATTGATTACTGAAGAGAATGAACGGGATTAAACTGTCATTATCGTGTTAATTGTTTTATGGCCTGATGAATAACGGATGCAACACGTTTGGGTATGTTCAGTGAATATGGTGAAGCTTATAAGCTCTGTAGTCCGAACAATTAGGAAATTGGCCCCAAACTATAACGAGATACCGTTAGGTGACAGAAACAAATGAGTCATTATGTAATAATAGTTTTACTTAATTGGATTACTAAGGAAAGTGCACGATGTAGGTCAATGCAGTGATACGTTGAGGTAGCGGTCTCCTCATCAAAATATGACTGAAATATTTTCTACGCGGAGCATCGGCCCCTACGGCTAATGTCCCACTAACAAAAATGTTTTAATTCTTGGTTATGCCATTTATTTGTTACTTCCTTGGTGCCAGTTTTTTTGACAACCTGCAATGCCTGAAGATTTGCCTGAAGAGGTATTATGTGTGTCTTTAGCATTTGGAGGATGGAATTTTGATGAGTTCGCTGCATTACGGCTTCAATGTATGATTTGGTTGTACAAAAGTATGAGCGTGCTGTTCAAAAAGTGCATAACCTACCAAAACAATTAAGCTCTGGAGTTATCTAACAGTTGTCAAAAAAATTAAAAGAAGAGAGAGAGAGAGAAAAAAAGACCGAAGTGAGTGAAATTAACACAAGTCCCTATGGGGCAATTAATTAGTAGATCGATATCATAAACCATTTAATTCCACCGTTGAGCCAGAATAAAATAACGCCCTCATTCTATGATAGAAATGGGGAACACCGTTACAACTTAACAGATCATTTGTGTATGAGCATTCGCTTTTCATTTGTAGTTTGCAAACAATACTGCAGGAATGCAAAATCATGGTATAGTTTTATTTTAAGACTATTTCATTTCCTGTCTGTGGTGTCCCTTGACATCTTTGGGCGCAGAGTAAGGTTTTTCCAGAAGATGTGTCCCCGAAACTAATTCATGTTCACTCCAATCTGCCCTGCTGTGGCAAAAGGAAGCAAGTGATAAAACACTCAAATTTGAGTTATTGGGTTTTTTTTTTACATACGCGCGAAGCGTGCTCTACTTTGAGGCAAAACTTGGAAAAAGAAAGAGTCATTCTACACGTTCTAAGGAAAAATATTTAAAGATGAAGTTCGGGATTTGCAATTAAGTCCATTATACTTCCCTTCATTATCAATACCAAACGGTAGTTTAGAACTTACAAATGGTGTGTTGAATGTCTGAGATCCATACGTCATGAATTTGTTGTTTCATGAGAAAAAATTAAAAACGATATGTTACCAGAATATTGTTCTTTCCGCAAGTTTAATTTTGCTCAAATTGCGAATCGCGGTTATGTGTACGTTCGCATGACCAGCGGAGCACACTGATTGGTTAAACGGCTAAACTGCGCGCAACCTTCGGCTAACGGCTGATCTTTGGAACTAACGTCGGGACGGCCCGTGCACGTTAACGTCACTGTAAATTTTGAAGTTTAAAGATTGGGTTATTGATTTGCACATCAAAAAACATCTATATGAATCAAATCAGCTGAAATCATATCCAATGTGAAGATTAAATAAACACCTCTCATAGAGACTTGGGGTAAAATATTGAGTTTTGGTGAAAATCTGGACGGTTAAACTTCATCCTTTTTCCATTTGCTCAGGAGCAAATTTAAAAAATCCGCGACGTCAAACGTGCACGTGCCGTTCCAAAATGGTCCGATCAGCCGTTAGCCAATTAAGGTCGCGCAGGCGATATCCGTTAGCCAATCAGAGGGCTGCGCTCGTCTTGCTACGGTGCACAGTAACCGCAATTCACATTTTGAGCAAAATTGAAACTCACAGAAAGAACAACATTCTGGTAACATGTCGTTATTAGTTTTTCTCATTAAACAACAAATTCATGACGTATGGATCTCAGACTTTCAACACACCATTTGTAAGTACTAAACTACCGTTTGGTATTGATAATGAAGGGAAGTAATGGACTTGCACATCCCTGCAAATCAGATTTTCACCAAAACTACTATTCTACCCAAAGGTTCTATGACAGGTGTTTATTTATACTAATCTTCACACTGTGAACGATTTGAGCTGATTTCATTCATTTTGCCCTTTTCTGGCGTGCAAATCCAGTACTCTGTCTTTAGTCAAAACATAGTGGCATTGTATTTAATGTAAATTAAAGACACGTATTGCTCATTCACGAGAAATGTCACTTTTTTAACTTAAAGTGATAGGCTAACATTTAAGCTTCAATTTAAAAAAATTGTCAAATTTTGGTATCTGAACTACATTGTAGTGTTCATATGGACAAATAAACACCCTAGATTAAAAAAGTTCGGAAAGTTACACTGCCAATGACAAGCTATGCATAAATAAACAATTAAAACTCGGGGCGAGTTTAAATAGCGTAAGTGTACACACAGTAATTCTATGGGAGAAAATGGGCAGGTGAATCCGATCAACTTACAATTTTCACTTTTTTAAAGCACTAAATAATCATTTTGAAATACAATTTTTTCAGGGCGTCATTTTTAGACCTTATCAAAGACAATGGTAGCATGGGGAATCATGTAGCTCAGATTTTTTTTTAACTGTGGTAAATGTTAGCCAATACCTTTAATAAGCAAAATATGCTAAGTTGAAACTGCTCATCCACTAAAGCGATCTGAGAATGTAGACTGTAAAGTAACAGAGGGCCTGTGATGTTTCGATCCTAGCAGGACATTTATCAAAGGCAAAATAAAGGTCCTGATTAAAGACGCTATATAACACTGTGGAAGACCTGTTTAAAAAATTGATGAACTTTGCTATCTGACAGTGTTTGAATGAATAAATAAACACCGTAGAACACAAAAGTTCGGACAGTAATGCTGTCACTAGTACATTATGTGCAGATACAGTTTGGCACATTAATTTATTCTCAGCCGATAGGAAATTCTGCAACACAGCAGTCTATGGGGAAAGCTGGATTGGTCTCTAAATGATTTTCACTTTTTTAAAGCACTTAATGATAATTTTAAACTGCATTTTTTCAGGGCTTCATTTTTAGACCGTATCAAAGACACCGGTAGTACGGGGAATCACGTAACTCAGATTTTTTTTAAACTGGTAAACAATATTATGCAATGCCTTTAAGATCCTGCTAGGATCGGAACGTCAGGCCCTCTCTTATTTTACACTTTTCTCACTTGCTTCCTTTTTGCTATTCAGGCGGCATACACTCGTCTCAACTCGGGTTTTCATAATATTTAGCCATATGGCGCGATATTTACTGTATTTAACAAGCTCGTTGTAACATTGACCACACGCCGTGGTTTCGAGATCGGATAAATCTGGAGACCTAGATATGTCGAGTCTCCCCACATCCCCACCCCTATCCCCATCATACCATATATATCGTTCACTCCCCCCCCCCCCGCCACACCCGCTCAGTCCCTTTAGTGTAAATTCCATACATCAGGGGGAAAGAAGGGGGCAAATAAGATTGATTGGCTGGGGATCCAGGGGCGAGCCCCCCGGAGGATTTAAGCAATTCACAGCCCTCAAATTGCTGTATTTGAAAGTCAAGTTAGTCCTTTTTTTTTACAAGGCTTAAAATGTCCTATGCGTGGTTGTACAGACTGATACTGTAAAATGTCAATATTAATTTCAAATTGGCGTGACACGTAAAAGAATTCCCATTCTGACTGGGAGGGGGAGGCAACTGGGGCAAAGCCTCTAAGGGGGGGGGGGGGGGGATGTTCACCCATTCTCGCTCTTGTTGCCGCTCCTGCAACTCGAAGACATGCGGAAGCTCTTGGCTCAAGACTTCACATTTTGGTCGCGTTCACAGAAGGATTAACTTCACAGCGTCAGAAAAAAAATTAGGGTTCGGTTGCTAGAGCAATTAACCCTCGTAGTGCTGCAGGATCATTAAAATCACGTCTTCTTTGGCAACTTTGATCTAATCTCACCACATTTTGGGATGACTATGCAAGCTTCATCTGTCGATTGCGGTTAAGAAATATCAGATTTGAGCCAAAATCGATTAGATAATGAATGTTGAACACGAAGTCTCGGCGGTACAGCCGTCCATTATTATCAGTGACACGCACTTTTAAAGTTTGTACGCGAAAAATGAATTCCCTGGAAGTTTGCTGGTCCTTTGCAGCTGGTAATGATTATGGATGCGCAATTATACAGCAAAATCATGGACTTTTAAGCATGCGGTGAACCCTGGAAAATATATCTTCAAGTTTTTTTATGCCATTCGGTGTGGAAGAAAATATATTTTGGCGCGTATTGTTGTTCTTGACACTTTTAATTAGAAATGCAGATATGCCCAGTAAAGACCTGTTCGTCTTGTACGCCGTCAAAGAGGTTTTTTTTTTTCCGGATGAACTCCCATCATTTTGATATCGTTCTTAAGCTATCACAGAGCACCAGAGACCGAAAGTGCTGTTTTATCAATGGAAATACGCAAAAAAGAAAAGAAAAGAAGTAAACCAATTATAATTATGGCACATTATATTTTCAATATAGAGCAGCCATATTTTTGCATATGTGTCTACAATTCAAAGAATATAATGGTGCAATAATGATGTAGACAACCGTCATTAAAGGAAAATCCTCCCTGACGTCAAGTTGGTTTAAAAGAAGCATGAAAATAAGAGAAACCGATTAATGAAAGTTTGGCGAAAATCCACCAAAGAATAACAGAGTTATGAACTTTCAAAGTTTTAAAAAAAATTTGACATCACATGCGAGCACCTCCCCCATGGAATATATATTCCATAAAATGCCATTTTCTCAGAAAATTTAACATGATTTTATCTTTGCCTTCAATATATAATCAGAAATATAATTTCATACATTCTTTTATGAAAAAAATAGTTACCACGAACCATTAACTAATAACAATTTATGTAATTGATATTACATGACATATGGGGAGCTGCTCGCATGTAACGTCACAAAATAAAAACTTTTAACATTCATAACTCTGTTATTCTTTGGTAAATTTTCGCTAAACTGTCATTAATATGTTTCTCTCATTTTTTCTGCTTTTATTAAATTCAACTTAACGTTAGGGTGAACTTCTCCTTTAAAGACATTATTTAACAATGTACTCTTTTTATTTTTTAGCAGAACTGTGTTGTCTGGGTTGTTACAATGATGTTTAAATGGATAAATGAACAGCTAGTTGTACGCACGTTTTATAACATGTGGTCTTTATCACGATATCCATGAATGACAATCACTTTCACAATACATATCAGTAGGACGGTTAATGTTTTTATCACTAAAACTAAAGTGCAGTCTATAGGGGAAATACAAATGGTATGTGATTCACTTATCTAAGGTACTTGATGATGGTATTGAAGTGCAAATTTTCAGGGATAATGAAATCATATAGGATCACGTAGCACTGTTTTTTTTTTTTAATTTGGAAACGTTTTAAAACAATGCTTTTAGATTTCTTTAGAATTCCACTAGATGTACGCACGCCCTCCGGAAGTAGGCACATTTCTTGTCATATCTCAATAACTACTCCAAAAGTAGTGGAAATAACTCTCATACGAGTAAATCTAGCCATTTATCTACTTTAAACTTTAAAAATTCACTCCAAATACATGTAGGAGTGTTTCTTTACTCCGAAAACGAAGTGATCTCTAATATCACTTCCATGATATGAGAATTTATATCAGAGATCACTTCGTTGTGAGTGAAAATCCACTCCAATGTTGAGTGAAATTTCCAATTTAGAGTGGCAGTGACTAAATCCAACCATTTACAAAGATGATTGAACCAAGGGGAATAAGTTAAGAAATTAATTGAAATTCAAAACATAACAATATTCTGCATCACATTTACATTATGGAGCAGTATAGACAGCGATACAATGTTATGCAATAAACAGTCACACAAAACCGGCGATATTTTGATGCATTTCTTTCCCTGAGTCGAGTTCTTCTTCTTCGATTTTGGGGTAACGGTCATTTCTCGCCAACCAATCAGATCACAAGCGGTGACGGTCTCACCTGACGTGACATGACCGATGCATGCCGCGGCCCACTACTGATGTGGCTTCACGCATGCGTGTTAATTACGCCGTATAAAAGTGATAGGCTAACATTGTGG
This sequence comes from Eucidaris tribuloides, assembly GCA_001188425.1. Lineage (NCBI taxonomy): Eukaryota > Metazoa > Echinodermata > Echinoidea > Cidaroida > Cidaridae > Eucidaris > Eucidaris tribuloides. Next base: position 63,399 of record JZLH01S0599424.1, read on the forward strand.
AGCTTCAATTTAAAGAATATGTCAAACTTTTATATCTGAGCTACAGAGTAATGTTCAACTGGACAAATAAACACCCTAGAATATAAAAGTTGGAAAGTTATGCTGCCAAGGCAAGGTATGCATGAATAAACAATTTCTACTCCGGTGGATGATAAAATAGCCTAGATCTGCACACAGTAAGTCTATGGAAGAAAATAGGCAGGTGAATCCGGTCAAATTGAATGCATGTAGATTTTCACTTTTCAAAGCACTTAGTCATCATCATTTTGAAATACAATTTTTTCGGGCTTCATTTTGAGACCTTATCAAAGACATTTGGAGCGTGGAGGATTATGTAGCTTACATTTTTTTAACAGTGGTAAATGTTAGCCAGCGGCTTTAATTTATGCTTTTTATGAATTAATAAGCTCCTCCCTTGTAGCTATTTCGGCTTTCTTGTTCCACTGAAACAAGGACAATTAAGTCAAGATTTAAAGTTATAAACTAACATTATGGAGCTTCAATTTAAAAAAAAATTGTCAAACTTTGATATTTAAGCTACATAGTAGTGTTCAAATGGACAAATAAACACCCTAGAATACAAAAGTTTGGAAAGTTACACTGCCAATGGCAAGTTATGCATGAATAAACAATTAATACTCGGGGCGAGTAGAAAATAGCCTAGGTGTACACACAGTAAGTCTATGGGAGGAAACGGGAGGGTGAATCCGCACAACTAATACGATTTTCACTTTTATAAAGCATTAAATAATCATTTTGAAATACGATTTTTTTTTCAGGGCGTCATTTTTAGACCTTATCAAAGACACTGGCAGCATGGGGAATCATGTAGCCTTAATTCTAGTTCCCGCCATGCCCTTTATTTACACAGCATGTATCGGAAGCCAGTCACATTTTGACGGAACTCATGGAAACCATTTAGCCCAGATTCCCTTATTTTCCTACAGCTCATCCACGTACATTGTAATAGTCTTTGACAGACGCAATGAAACTGGGGATTGTGTCGACAAAAGGAATGATTTCTGGAAAGTTTTGACAGGCTGATCGGGACTTAACCCTTCAAACAGTCTGATCGTGGAACAATTACAGAACAATCGGGAATAGAAAACGTTACCACCCCCTCCCGACAAAAAGGTCTCGTGGCCCATATGCCTCGGTAATTCTTTGCTGCTCTACAAACGGTTGCGAAATAGTATAGGGCCACGTGTCCCCATCCGGTAAGAGACGGAGACCCCCACCCAGCTTTTTATTAAATTTGTGAGACCCCATTTTCCTCAGTTGTTTATAATTTAAGCCCCTTGCGCTTGTCTTTCTGAAAACCCTTTTATTTGAACCACCCTGAATGTATTTTAGCCACACTGGCAGCGTAGTTCTGGCCCCTCCCCGATATTGTGATCATTTCTCGTCGTTAAAATGGGGATGGGGATATAACCCTCACTCCACCTGAACCCTCTACACACTAAGAAAATAGGTTCAACTTTGCACCTTTAAAAAAAGTATTCTACTTTTTCTTGCAAACTGTGTGTGTGTGAACCGCAATTTACGTTCATTCGAGTGCTATTTATAGTATTTACATTATAATACAATTTATTAACATTTACAAATATTTAAAACCTCATACATATATGACGCTGCCGGGGCTCGAACCTGCGACCTTCCGCATGTGAGGGGGACGCTCTACCCACTTAGCCATCACGCTGGCTGTGAAGGTGTTTATTTTCAACTGATTATATTGTATTGAAGCCCAAGGTGCATGTTTTTCATCCTTTCGAGGTGCAAACTTGGACCTATAGGCCGTGTTTGCAATATATTCAAATTCCATGCATACCTTTTAAACAAAGGTTGTTCTTAACAACCTGAAAGCTTGCCTGAGCTTGTCCGACATAGAGAGTAGTATAATGTATGCAAGTTGCATTTTCAGTATTGAAATTGTATTCATAAAAAACAGATGAAAGAAATAGCTCATCACCAGGCTTCGGAAGAGAAAACATCCATAAATTTGAATACATTATGAAAGTGGTCTATTGGAAGCAATATGTACACCTAAAAGGTGCAAACTTGCAAACATGATGGAGTGGGGCGAGCGCTCAGCCGTAAAAGGTGCAGATTTGCTCGAATACCGCGGCAGAAATTGCTCTGCTCCTATTTCCGC
>JZLH01S0599424.1:65575-92411 GCA_001188425.1 Eucidaris tribuloides
CCCAGAGAGAGATAATTCCATTCTGCAAACAATTTCTGTATAAATCGTGGCGTTCCATCATAACGTTTATTATCATTATTCATGTATTAAGTATTCATAATATTATTATAGCTTATTACAGTTGATATACTACTATATTATGTTTGGCAAATGTCGAAACCAACGAAAACATCGACGTATTGAGTTGAATTTCACCGCGTAACCCAGATATAATCGTTACTCACCCTATCGTTTCGTCACCCCCTGTCCGTCAATACCCCTGGTCGCTACCAGCCACGCCTACCCCGCCGCCAAATCACTCCTGTGCAGCTTATACGCAAATCTATGATCATTTTTTAGTTATTCACCCATTCACACATCATACATAAATCCAAACCAGAGAGAAGGTACTGATTATTAGTGTACCAAGATAATGTATAAGTAAAGCGTTTGATTCGACAAAATATATACGTTTACGCAGGATTCTTCATTGTTTTTGTTCCCGCGCATATGTTGCACTGAATTCAGCATATTCAACCGCGCAGGTGCGGATATTTGGGAAATAAATTCATTTCCTCGGAAAAAAAATCGGCTATTTATTTTACTTTTTGTCTTGAGGTCGAGACATTTTTTGTTGCTTGATTTTTCTTAGCTCTGTAGTACGTACTTGGTTAATCTACGAATCTGAATTACGAAAGTATGAGGACTCCTCTGGATTGATTCATGGAAGCACTATAAATATATATGGGTTTTGTTGTTGTTGTTGTTGTTGTTTTATTTTTTTTGGGGGGGGGGGGGGGTAGAAAAGCGAAGTGTCTATCGAGGTAAGCGGCAATTTCCCAATCAAGTTGTAAAGACTTGTCAATAATGAAGCCAGATTTTACACACCAGTCGTCCAGAAATAATTTAGTCGAATGACACTGTAATATGAAATTTGGTTAAGATTTTCGGATAACATCTCCAGACTATGGGGTTATAGGTAATGCAATGAGTTATTCTCATAGTGGGCTCTGATCTTCTCATATTTGTATCATTTTGCTTTTCATTTGTTCTTCTGTTTTTACTAGGCGAATCTAGTATCCCTCGCCCACTACCCCGTTGAATTTGTATATGATTGCTTGACAAGGACTGGATATTGCAACGTGATGTGTGCTAAATCATACATCTGAAATGCCTTGATATATCATGATTCATTTGTCTCAAAGTTGCGTGCTATGTTACAGTTGAACAAAATATTGGTTTTGCCACCGTCGGTGATCTGTTAGAATATTTGAGTCAGAAAATAGTTAATGACGTCCGCAGTAAAGATGAGCTCGTTTCACGATATGACATCATCCTTTGTTAATACTCAACCATCATTTGATGATCGTTGTGGTATATTTTAATTCGATCTTCGATAAAGATCGCGCTTGTCTTTGCACCAAAGAGAACAACAATGGGGTTACACTTCTGCATCGCAAGCTCATGACTATACTGGTACTATAAGTCAGTCTCGGAGACTTATCAATCGAAGATAGGTTCATCGTCATGCTACGAGAATGTCTGGCGCTGAATTAAAACGAACTGTTAAGTCAATATTTTTAGATAAATTATCATTCATTCCTCTATCCGCGTGCTTAATTGGAGATGAGAATGTCAGAACACTGCCTTATTCATACCGTCAACTCCTGCGATTCTACTGCAATCAATATCCATCGCTAACTCTGCTCTATAATCATTATTATTATCCGTGTAGACTATCACGCGGTTCACGGAGTTGCTCCGGAGAAAATGCTCCGCTACTAACATACACTAAACTTACCTTAATCTTATTCAACCTAATCCTTATCATAATTGACCCTCTCCCTGACCCCTTTATAATTGAAAACCCAATGGCAACTTCTAAACCACCTCTTTGTCTTCTTGAGTAACTGCTGTTCTGTGCGAATGGCCACGTCACCAGTATCATCATCATCATCATCATGTCATCACCCGCCGTCATTATCAATGCCGTCGCCATTCATCTTATCATCATCTATCATCATCATCATCCGGCCGTCATTATGCATGCGCCATCATGCATACATCTATCACATTTACATATCGTTCATCAGTCGCATCATCATCATCATTCATCGTCATCATCATCATCATCCATCGTCATCATCGTCATCATTCCATCATCCCCTCATTCGTCGTCGTCGTCATCATCATACACCATCATGCATCATCAAATCAATAATGAATGGATCGTCCTGATAATCAGCTACAAGTGTGACACTTATTGGCGTTCAATAATAACTTTATGATGCGCAATAGAATTGAACGACTTATCCATTAAGATTTCCGAACATGATGCCTCATCACCATCATAATACACCACCAGGTGATGGGCGCAGCAAGCGGATGTGAACGCACCAATATGCTGATCTTTTACTTTCGCTGTCTGCAATGCTTGTTTTGCGCTTATTTTCAGCTGAAGGTATAATTAAAAAAAAAAGCACACACCATTCTACAAGTTCAGACAAAATCGGGTCATGATTTCAGAGCAGATACCCAATTAACGAATCAAATGGTGGTGAAGCAAGTGTGAATTTGTAGAGAGTATTAAAGTAGTGAGCAAGTCTGACAGGTAGTAATTTGTTTGACGACATTCGTCGCTGATTCCACTCGTGTCAGTCGACGTTTGGTAACTGACTCCGTTCCCTTCATGGTGGGGATGAGTGAGGAGTCTAAAAGGAGGACAGTTTTCCATCGAGTGAAGAGTTGTTTTGCTGGCAGGTTGTAATGAAAACCATATAGAGAGATCATTGTGCTCGTGTATTTCAAGGAAAAGGTATTAACGAAGGCCGGCGAAATCCTTATATTTGAGTGCGATTTAAAGAAAAACATGATGATAATTATCTTAAGACTATTTTGACCATATCACCGAGGAGAGGGTGAAAAGGCGACAGTGACGCTGTAAACTTTGAAATCATGCCCAAACTTACATGTACATTTTAATTGAATTTCTTCAACATTTCCCTCCCAGACCATCGAATGAAGTTAATCACAGATATACTTGCAGTTGCATTATGAATTTGCACCATACAAAATCTGCGCGTACCATTTTTCGCATATAACGTTAATCACAGGACGGGAAAAGTTATGTTTCTAATTTTTTCAATGTAAAATTGCGTTGCAGCATTTGCTTCGTTGGCGGGCGTTAAAGTATTTTTCTGTCCCATTTAACAATCATCATGTCCTTAAACCAGTGAAAGGAAGAAAGACAGAGTGGGTTATTGGAGGTGGAAACTCTCAGAAATCACTTCATTTCTCTTGGAAAGCCAATACTATTTGGTGTAAAACTCACGAAAAGTTCTCTGATCCAAACAAGCCCACTACGACATAATATGATTGTTCACTGTTTGCCTTCTTTTCGCCTCTCTTTGATTCTTCATGTAAATGCCTTTTTAGATATTCTACCCCGGCACTTTTCCAGCGACTTTTTGACATTGTCCTGCTTGAAGTCTGTCAGTATATCAGTATTGTATAACCGGAACGAAAACAGTGAAAACTAGAGTGGCGCCTAGAATCTATCTCTAAGAGTAATGTGATCGTGTAATCAAAAGCCACCAGTGGTGAAACGATAGCGTACAAACCCTGGGCTGATGTGTCTGTGCTTAGACTAGTTTTTTTTCATTCAGACAAGTTCACAGAAACGTAACTAGTTTTGCTCCTGCCATTGGCCGAAGTACTCACTGACTTGTTTACTATGTATATTTCCTTTTTTTTATCCTTTCAAGGCAGCCATGGCGAGAGGTTTTAATGGTGATACAAGATTGCACTCAGTTGTAAGAGTTGTCAAGGTTATCATATAACAAACTCGTGGATAGGAATGAGCATATGCAGATATGGACAAGAGAATCGCTAACATACTGAAAGTACAAATTGTTCTTCATTGAACAGAAGAATGAGCTGTTTTTCTGGTCGATATTTCATGAACTATCAGTTTCCTCGACTAATTAAGGGAGAAGCACCAGCAACTAACCAGGCATAAGTTAAGAAATGAATTGAGTTTTGCAACTCAATCAGATTGCACGTGCACTGCAATGGGAGCTGACCTGCCGTAATACGTAATAGGCATGCACGCAGACGTGTGTCTGCCGCACCGTGTAATGTTGCACTGTTTTGATTTGATTAGCTCCTCCCCCTATAAGCTGTTTTCTGCAAGTTTGTCTTAGGGTAAACTACAAAGACGTAAACTAAACAGCAAATTAACCTAATTTATAGGCCTTGATGAGGGTGAGTATCACACATACAGACCCCTTATTTAGGTTTTTTTGTCACCGATGTACCATATATGTCACAATATTCCAATGTCATTTATTTTCTTAACTTATGCTGTTAGTTTCTGAACGCCTTGTCTCCACTTTAAATGAGAAAGCGTCGAAATGTTGAATGGGAGGCTGCAAGGAAGTGGATATGATTGTAGTGTTGAATTGATGTTTCCAATATCTCCAACGCTGTTAAAAGAAGATGAATAATGAATGAATTAGAAACTGTGGGCGACGATGCTGCGTGATTATATCCTTTTGAAACTACACATACACCGTCGCCAATCGCTGTGAGCATAACGTGGCTCTATCTGACGGGAAATCGCCTTGGAGACGCTGGTCAGCATATAGGCTAATATTGTGGAGCCTTCATTTTAAAAGAATTGTCCAAACTGATGATATGTGAGCTACATATATGGTCAAATGGACAAATAAACCCTAGAGTACAAACGTTGTGTTCCACTGCAAGATATAGACATGAATATAACAATTCACACTCGGGTGGAATACAATTTAGCCTAATAGATCAAGCAAAAGTTTGGAAAGTTAGTGGCTTCCACCAGAAACGATAGAGCATGAATAAACAATATTTGCACTGGTAGAAGATAAACTACCTAGATCTTGCACAACAGTAGTCTAGTGGGAGGACATGGCAGGCTGAACGTCCGGTCAATTTGATGCTTGTATAGATTTACTTTTTTAAAACACTACATCTATCATTGTTAAATCCAATTTTTCAGGGCTTATTAGACATTATCATGACTTTAGAGTTCATTAGGGATTATGCATGCTCACAATTTCTTAGCAGATGGTTTAAGGAACAATTCATTTTATACATGCGTGTTGTCTGTAATTCACGCTAATACTCTATGATTTTCAATGTTGTTTGTTTTTTACACATGATGTTTATAGGCATCATTTTCCTTGTGGTTTTTACCTGTGGCGAATTATGTTTTGCCTTTATTGGGAGCAGATTTGTGTTATGCAGGGCCATGAAAATTTCTGGCCTTCACATACATGTACGTAACGCCTTGACATGGTTGATGTGTGGTTATTTATCAATTCAATTGACTTGCAATCTCGTGCTTTATTTCCGCAACGAAAATTTCAGCATTTCACGTCAATTAAACATTGGATGGTCTATGATTCAAGACCACAATTATCACCAGCGTATCGCCGGATCTGCATTATGTTAAATAAACAAAGTTTCGACAAGCGAGGTGCCGACAATTATGACAGAGCGTCTGTTTTGGCAAAATTACTCCAGCATTTAATTCCTCGAAGTCCGAATCCACTGAAACTGCAGGTCGGGGTGATGTTATTCATCTTCTTCAGACGATCTGAAAATTGTCTGGTCTGCCAAAATGATCTGGGTTGCCTATGGAGATGAACATCTTCTCTCGTATTTTATTGTTCTTAGTCGTATTCACATACACGACACATTACACGGTAGTAGATAATAAGTCGGGTTGTTTGTGTAGATAATCGATGTTCGCCTAGTAAAAACAGGGCAACACAGTGAATTAGGTAAAGTATTCATAAAGTGTTTAAAGACCCTATAACGTGGTATCAAAAGTAAGTAGACACATTAGGGAACAAATTATTTTAAAAAACTTTCAATGGATTTTTGAGATTATATTTTACTATGAATATTTTGCCTTGGACCTAGCAATTGAATGACAATGTTGGTATTGAAAGTATTATCACGCATGAGTTAGCATAGCCACTTATGTCAATCAGCAAATGCATTTGCCCGAATTGTGTTCTTATAGTCAATGTTTAAGGACTTGCAGACCGAGGTTGCAGAAAGATTTACTGATGTGCACAAGTATTGATCTCAAGCATGCTCGAGAAGAGTTAATATGCAATTATGTGACAAGGAAGCCAACAAGGCAAAACGCCAAGCGTTTGTCGTCGTCTGCATATGCAGTCATGAAGAGACTCGATGTCAAAACTATGCTATATGTATTTCCTGAGGCTGTCAGCAGTTTAGGGGGTGAATGTGCGTTCCTGACAGTTTACATACGCATAATGGTATATGGCCACTTTATCCTAGGAATATGATAACATAAGAGCTGTTAATACTATGAACATAAGTATTCCCATCACAGTGGCGTCAGTCATTGGAAAGTTTCATTGACCTTTGACTTTGACTTAATCAAAATCAACTCTACATATCGAAACTTGAACTGCACGCTTCAAAGAGATTGGAGCTCTTGTATGAATTTTGACAATCCCACTCGAAAGCTATAGACAGTTTATTGTGTGTACAACACAATGTTGACGACTACGCCGAGCCGAACGCCTACGGCCTATACGGAAATAGTGATACCTATGTCGCTCCGCACCAGGGAGACAAAAATGAATGCAATGACATCAGATACACTCCACAAAAAAGAAGAACTCGTCATGTTTGCCATGACTGTGAATTGACCAAAGAAAATTGACATTTTCTCTTTTGGGATGGTCGTATCTGAATCATTGCTCATTTTTTGTGCTTTCTTTGTTCCGGAATTGATATCACTCTTCTTGAGCATGCTGAGGATTCAGATGCCTTGATGCACATCAGTTGAGAGCTTCATGAGCAATACCCGGTCTATGAGGCATTAAGTCATTGACTATAAGAACAGACAATTCTGTGTCGATGCAATTAATTTGGCCAATTTGGACTAAAAGTGGGTTGTGCTCACTCATGCGTGAATACTTTCAATACCCAACAGTGTCACATGTAGCTTAGATCGCAGGTAAAGATATTGATATTAATAAAATTACTCTCAATCCTGGAAATTTTTTGTAATAATTTTTTTTCCAAGGTCTCCTTTTTTTTGGATACACGACTGTATACACAGTTGAGGAATCAGTTAAAATGTCGAACTTGCTGTCTTGATATATCTGACAGTGTTTGAATGGATAAATAGATCACCGCCTAGAAACCAAAGTCGCACAATTATCTGTCACAGTACAATATGGTGCAGATACACATTGGTCAGCGCGGCCGGAACACTTTTTAGTTTTGAGGGGCAAAATACCTCGACGGGGGCCCATTTATGTTAATGTGTGTAGATCGCGCGCAGGGAGGGAGCGACGCGAGCGGGGGGGGGGGGGGGTGTGAGTATATGTATACTAATCACGGCTTCTGATCAATTAGATTATTACTCAAAATAACAAAGTCACATTGTCGTGTTAGTATCCTTTCGGAAACCTTTATCTAATACACATAGGCGTAGGCCGCATAGGAACCGTTCATTCCAGGGAGCAATTTGTTTGCCGAATATCTGACACATGCCGAATATTCATTTTTTAGATTTGAAACTGCAAGGGGTGAAGGGGATCCCCTGCAGGCTGTACGCAGAATGATATAATGGCTGAGTGCCCGACAGCTGTTTGGCGCTTTACAATATGGCATCAAAAGCTCATCAACTGATATTCGATATTGAAAGTCAGCATAAACACGTAAATTTGGGGGAGGGTTTGGGAGGGGGTTTGCCCCTCGCCAGATGAGAATCTTAGCAATTTCACCTGCAAAAATAAGTTTTTGCCCCTTTTAGTGAGCAAATGAATCCTGTATTTCATTCGACATTGCAATTAGTTATTTTCGCTAATAGAAAATTAGAATTAAGTGGTTAGGTCGTCTTGCCCCCCCCCCTCAAAATAAATTTTTGATAAGACCGACAACTTATAAAAGAGTACTGCCCAATTATGTTTCTAAAAATATCAAAGGCACTACAAAACTAATAAATTTTACGTAAAATACACTAACATTCCATATCTTTTCAATTTTCCACTTTGAATGCAATTATATGCGCGCCAAAGGAGCGCGCGCAAATTTGATGACTATTTTTAATTTGAAAATCGGCTAGCTGCTTCTAAACACAAACAAAAAAAAGATAAGCAGTCTTAGCAATGATTAAATTTGTGTTTTGTTTTTAATATTGATATACTTAACTTTTAGTTCTTTTGTCACAAGCTTGCCCATTTTTGAAATGCTTTTTTAGTCGGCGTTTTTTGCTGACACACTCATACATATTTCACTACTTTTTCTTATTTTTCCGAGGGAGTCAGTGCCCCCCCCCCCCAGTCTCATAGGTCTATGTTTTACAATCATAATGCCCGAAAACACGACGCGAGCTTAGAATCCTCGTGAATTTTCAATTCTCATGACATACGTACCATCTGGTGAGCCACTTTTCACTTTGGCTTTCGGTTTTAGTCTTGGATATAGTATTAATTATCAACTTAAACGTGATCCGCATTGATTGAGCAATGAATAATATTCTTACAGTGCTGAAAGCTTAGAAGAAAGCAATGGAAAGGGTTTACTGAAGTATGTTCCACGGGCACACTCTCGAAGGAGCGAGTTTCCATCTATACACTAAATTTAAGTGCCCCGTCGGGGCGGAAAATTTTGCATTTTTTAGTTTATGAAATTGACTAAATTTCAAACAAGAAAAGTGCCGTTAATTGTTGATTAGTCTTTTAATAATTGATAATTTTTCACCCTCTAGGGGGACATTGGGGCAAACTCGTTTTGCCCCAGCCCCCCCAAATTTTATTTGGGGGGCCAAGTGCCCGCTCTGCCCCCGCTTACGGCGCCCTTGCATTGGTACATTAATTATTCTCGGCCGATAGGAAAATCTGCAACACAGCAATCTATAATGGGGAAAAAGAGAACTTCGTCATCTCAAAGATTTTCACGTTTTAAACGCACTATAATGATCCGTTTTAAAAACTAAATTTTTCGAAGGCTTCATTTTTTAGACCGTATAGAGACCACTGGTAACATTGGATCTAATGTACTCAGATTTTTTTAAACTGGAAGCATTGTTATACAATGCCTTTTAACACAATATAAATTTCGGATAGGGAGTTTTGTGACGTCAAGCATGAATTTTCAGAAGATAATTTATTACTCTTTGCGGGGTTTTCGCTCATCTTATAGTTACTTAATGGAACAAAAGTAATTAAATTAAAGAAACTTTTTTTGTCGTTCATAAATAGATTAGTGATCGAAGAGCGGTCTTGCAAATAACAAAAGACAGATATGGGGCAAAGAAGGAAACAAGGAAAAACAGAATATAACAGGAAGACAAAATATAAAAATGTCTTGTGTCCACGAGGACATGGATGCCCCTGCTTAAAAACACAAATTAAATTGTGGAGTTTCCAATTTACATCGTAGAATACAAAATTTTGGAAGCTCCGCTGCCACTGGAATCCATCGGCAAGAATATGCATGAGATCATACTGCGGTGGAGTATAAAATACGCTAGATTGCACACAGTAGTTATACGGACGGAAAATAGCAATGAATATGTCAATGCACGTAGCTTCTTAATAGATTTCACTTTTTTTAAGTAGCTAAATGATCACTTTTTGAATACAATTTTCAGGGCTTCATTTTTAACCTTATCAATCAAGAGACACGAACAAATAGAAGGATTATGTAGGCTCACATTTTTAAAAGGCAAGGTTCACCGCCTGACGAACAACTGGCTTTAATGACAGCAGAACAATGAGAGAAACAGTTAAATGAAAGTTGCGAAATCACGACAAGAATAAGCGGAGTTATAACTTTCAAAGTTTTAATTTTTGGGACGTCGCATGCGAGCAGCTCCCCATTGTCATGTATATAAATTACATAAATGTGATTTCAAGAAATATTGAAAATGATGTACTGTGGCATTCAATATTAATATAGAAACATATTTCATACATGTATCTATGAAAAAACCCATTCAATCACTCATGAACTAATAAAAATTGGCAATATATTGAACTTTAGTATCACATTATATATATAGAGGCTGCTCGATGTAAGTCACAAACTTAAACTTGAATGGTTCATAATCTCCGCTATTTCTTTGGTGGATTTTCGCTCAAACTTTCGTTAATATTTTTATTCACTTGTGTCTGCTTTTATTAAAAGGCAAGTTGTACATCAGGGTGGACCTTGCTGATACATAAGACCCGGAGTGGTTACGCAGGGAGGATGGTTGTTCTACAAAAGGCAATGAAAACGTTCAACCTTAACTGGGCAACGTATTGATTTTCATAGTCATGATTCCCCCGCTTATTCCGTTATTCTATCATGTGAATGTAACTAGCTAATCACCGTAATTTCATTGTGGTATATTTTGATCCACGATTCGATATTTTCAGCTTTCAGATCAAAAGGGAAGGCAGGGTTTATTGCGCTATACAACGAGTTTATGAAGACAATTGGATTATGTAACGAAAATAAGCATGTCGATCCCTCGATTTATATATTTCCACCAAGATGATGGTGAGATAAGTTTCACGAGCGAGTTCCTTATAATTGGAAAATGATTGACTTGCTCGTTATCGGTAACGAAAACACATTTGTAGCGCGAGGACCATAACTTATGACAAAAGAAAGACATAGCTACAAATCTGATCAGAACAAGAATAGTGGTGAATGTTGTTTCTGTACACCAGGATGTTCGTGACCGCGAGTTTAGCTGGTATAGTTGTGGGATTGCGGGTGATGGCGGTGTGGGTGGGGGTCGGTGGAGGCGGGAGGGGTGACGGTGGTGGTGGGATGGTGGGGATGGTAGTGGTGGTGGGGTGGTGTGGTGGTGTGGAGATGCGTGGTGGAGAGGGTGGTGGTGGTGATGGTGTGTGAATGGTGTGGTGGTAGTGATGGTAGTGGTGGAGATGGTGGAGCTGGTGGACTGTGGTGTGTTTGGTGGGTGGTGGTGTGGTTGGTGGTGGAGGTGGTGGTGTGGGTGGTGGTGGTGGTGGTGGTGTGGTGGGGGCAGGAGGAGGAGCGCGAGGACACACTAAAAAATAAAGGTGCGTACAGGTGCAACTTTTGGATGATGATGATGATGATGATGATGATGATGATGATGATGATGATGGTGGTGGTGGTGGTGGTGGTGGTGGTGGTGGTGGTGGTGGTGGTGGTGGTGATTGGTGGTGGGGTGGTGGTGGTGGTGGTGATTGGTGGTGGTGGTGGTGGTGGTGATGATAATGATTATGAAATTGATTCCGAGGTGAGACTGATGATGGTGGTGGTGGTGGTGGTCGTCGTCGTGTTGACATGATGGTGATGGTGATGATGATGGTGATGGTCATGATGGTGGTGGTAATTTGATGAGACTGATGGTTATAGGAGGATAAAGGTTATGATGATGAATTGAGGGAGCAGAAGATGATGATAATAACGATTATGGTGATGAGACTGATAATGATAATGATGATGATAAAAATAACAAAAGAAAATATGATCATACGGAAGCACAGCTAATCAAACACCTCACATCATTTTCATCACCAACACCAGCACCTTCACATGTTCACTAGCTTCACCACCACCTACGACACCAACACCATAAAATACCATCATCTCCATCATAACCACAACGTCCACCACCACCACCACCACCACCACCACCACCACCTCCACCACCACCACCACCACCACCACCACCACCACCACCACCTCCACCATCTCCACCATCTCCACCACTACCATCACTACCACCACCACCATCACCACCACCATCACCACCACCACCACCTCCTCCACCACCATCTCCACCACCACCACCACCACCACCACCACCACTACCATCCCCACCATCCCCACCACCACCGTCACCCCTCCCCCTCCACCACCCCCACCCCACCACCGCCATCACCCGCAATGCCCACAACTATACCGCTAAACTCGGGTCACAACAATCCTGGTGTAGAAACAACATTCACCACTTATGTCTTGTCTGATCAGATTGTAGCTATGTCTTTCATTTGTCATAATTACTGGTACCTCCGTACAAATGTGGTTTTCGTTACCGATAAACGAGCAAGTCGATATCATTTTCCAATTATAAGGAACTCCTCGTGAACTTTCTCGATCCACATCTTGGTGGAAATATAATAAAGTCGAGGGGGAGTTTCGAACATGCTTATTTCGTTACACTAATCCAATTGTCTTCATAAACTCGTTGTATAGGATAACCCTGATGTCCCTTTTATCTTGAAACTGAAATAATACGATGTGGAGCAAAATATACCACAATGAAATTACGGTGATTAAGCTAGTTTCATTCACATGATAGATAACGGAATAACTGGGGGATCATTGACTATGAAACATCAATACGTTGCCCATAAGTTGGACGTTTTTCATGCCTTTTGTAGACAACCATCCTCCCTGCGTAACCACTCTGGTCTTATGTATCAGGCAAGGTCCACCCTGATGACAACTTGCTTTTAATAAAAGCAGAACAGTGAAAGAAAAATATTAACGAAAGTTTGGCGAAAATCCACCAAAGAATAGCGGAGTTATGAACATTCAAAGTTTTAAGTTTGTGACGTCACATACGAGCAGCTCTATATATATAATGTGATATTAATTCAATATATTGCCACTTTTTATTAGTTCATGATAATTGAATGGGTTTTTTTCATAGAAGCATGTATGAAATAGTGTTTCTAATTATATATTGAATGCACAGGTAACATCATTTTCAATTTTTCTGTGAAATGACACTTTATGTAATTTATATTACATGACAATGGGGGAGCTGCTCGCATGTGACGTCACAAAATTAAAACTTTGAAAGTTCATAACTCCGCTATTCTTTGGTGGATTTTCGCCAAACTTTCATTTAACTGTTTCTCTCATTGTTCTGCTTTCATTAAAGCCAAGTTGTCGTCAGGGTGAACCTTGCCTTTTAAAAATGTGAGCTACATAATCTTCTATGTTGTTCGTGTCTTTGATTGATAAGGTCTAAAAATGAAGCCCTGAAAATTGTATTTCAAAATGATCATTTAGTACTTAAAAAAAGTGAAAATCTATGAGTACTGGCATTGACCAGATTCATCTTGCCTATTTCCTCCCGTAAACTACTGTGTGCAGATCTAGGCTATTTTATACTCCACCGCAGTATGATTCATGCATATCTTGCCATGATTACCAGTGGCAGCGTAGCTTTCCAAACTTTTGTATTCTACGATGTAAATTGAAACTCCACAATTTTAACTTGTGTTTTTAAGCAGGGGCATCCATGTCCTGTGGACACAAGACATTTTTATAGTTTTGTCTTCCTGTTATATTCTGTTGTTTCCTTGTTTTCCTTCTTTGCCTATTCTGTCTTTTGTATTTGCAGCCGTTCGATCAGTAATCTATTTATGAACGAAAAAAAAGTTTCCTTTAATTTAATTACTTTTGTTCCATTAAGTAACTAAAATGGACGAAAACCCCGCAAAGAGTAATAAATTATCTTCTGAAAATTCCTGCTTGACTGTCACAAAACTCCCTATTCCGAAATTTATATTGTGTTAAAGGCATTGTATAACAATGCTTCCAGTTTAAAAAAAATCTGAGCTACATGATTCCCAATGTTACCAGTGTCTCTGATACGGTCTAAAAATGAAGCCTTGAAAAAATTTAAGTTTAAAACGATCATTAAGTGCTTTAAAACGTGAAAATCTTTGAGAGACAATTCCTGCTTTTCCCCATAGATTGCTGTGTTGCAGATTTTCCTATCGGCCGAGAATAATTAATGTACCAATGTCAAGGGCGCCGGAAGCGGGGGGGCAGAGGGGGCACTTGCCCCCCCAAATAAAATTTGGGGGGGGGGGGCAAAACGAGTTTTTGCCCCCCAATGTGCCCCCTAAGAGGTAAAAATTATCAATTATTTAAAGACTAAAATCAACAATAAAGGCACTTTTCTTGTTTGAAATTTGTCAATTTCATAACTAAAAAATGCAAAATTTTCGCCCCTGACGGGGCACTTAAATTTAGTGTATAGATGGTAACCTCGCGTCCTTCGAAGAGTGTGCCCCGTGAACATACCTTCAGTAAACCCTTTCCATTTTGCCTTTTCTTCTAAGCTTTCTAGCAATGTAAGAATATTTATCATTGCTCAATCAATGCGGTCACGTTTAAGCTTTTAATTAATACATATCAGACTAAAACCGAAAGGCAAAGTGAAAGTGGCTCACCAGTGTACGTATGTTCATGAGAATTGAAAATTCACGATGATTCTAAGCTCTCGCTCGTGTTGTTCGCGCATATGAATGTGTATAAACATAAGACTATGAGACTGGGGGGGGGGGGCACTGTACTCCCTCGGAAAAAAAAAATGAAAATTTGAAATTCAGGAAAAAACGGTCTAAAAAGCATTTAAAAATGGGCAAGCTTGTGACAAAAGAACTAAAATTTAATATTCAAATTAAAAACAAAAACACAATTTAAATTGCTAACTGCTATCTTTTTTTGTTTGTTGTTTAGAAGCAGCTGCCCGAATTTCAAAAAAAAAGTCACAAATTTCGGCGCGCTCCGCGCGCAATAATTGCATTCTAAAAGTTTGGAAAATTGAAAGATATGAATGTTTAGTGGTATTTTACGTAAAATTTATTAGTTTTGTAGTGCCTTTGATATTTTTAGAACATAATTGGGCATTACTTTTTATAAGTTTTCGTCTTATCAAAATTATGAGGGGGGGGGGCAAGACGACCTAACCACTAATTCTAATTTTTCTTATTAGCGAAAATAACGAATTGCAATGTCGAATGAAATACAGGATTCATTTGCTCACTAAAAGGGGCAAAAACTTATTTTTGCAGGTGAAATTGCTAAGATTCTCATCTGGCGAGGGGCAAACCCCCTCCCAAACCCTCCCCCAAATTTACGTGTTTATGCTGACTTTCAATATCGAATATCAGTTGATGAGCTTTTGATGCCATATTGTAAAGCGCCAAACAGCTGTCGGGCACTCAGCCATTATATCATTCTGCGTACAGCCTGCAGGGGATCCCCTTCACCCCTTGCAGTTTCAAATCTAAAAAATGAATATTCGGCATGTGTCAGATATTCGGCAAACAAATTGCTCCCTGGAATGAACGGTTCCTATGCGGCCTACGCCTATGTGTATTAGATAAAGGTTTCCGAAAGGATACTAACACGACAATGTGACTTTGTTATTTTGAGTAATAATCTAATTGATCAGAAGCCGTGATTATGTATACATATACTCCCACAACCCCCCCCCCGCCCGGTCGCTTCCCTCCCTCGCCGCGGATCTCACACTATTACATAAATGTGCCCCCGTCGAGATTTTGCCCCCTCAAAACTAAAAGTGTTCCGGCGCGCCTGACCAATGTGTATCTGCACATATTGTACTAGTGACAGCATAATTGTCCGAACTTTTGTGTTCTAGGGTGTCTATTTATCCATTCAAACACTGTCAGATATATCAGACAGCAAAGTTCGACAATTTTTTAAACGGGTATTCCACTGTGTTATACAGTGTGTATCCAAAAAGAAGTAGACCCTTGGAAAAAAAAATTATTACACAAAAATTTCAGGATCTTGAGAGTATTTTTTATATCAATATTTTACCTTGGATCTAAGCTATCTGATGACACTGTTGGTATTGAAAGTATTTCACGCATGAGTGAGCACAACCCACTTTTGTCCAATTGGCCAATAATGCATTCGCACACAGAATTGTGTTCTTATAGTCAATGCTTAATGCCTCACAGACCAGTGCTGCAGAAGCTCTCAACTGATGTGCACAATTATTGAATTCTCAGCATGCTCAGAGAAGAGCTGATATCAATTCTGTGACAAGAAAGACAAAAATGAAGCAATGATTCAGATACACCATCCCAAAAAAGAAGAAAATGTCATTTTCTTTGGTCAATTCACAGTTCATCTTGCAAACATGACAGTTTCTTCTTTTTTAGTGGAGTGTATCTGAGTCATTGCTTCATTTTTGTCTCGCCTGCGTAGCGGAGCGAGACATAGGTATCACTATTTCCGGTATAGGCGTAGGCGTCGGCGTCGGCGTAGTCGTCAACAATTGTGTTGTACACACAATAACTTTCTATAGCTTCGAGGTGGGATTGTCAAATTCATACAAGAGGTCCATCTCTTGAAGGTGCAGGTCAAGTTCGAATGTGAGTTGAATTTGATTAAGGTCAAAGGTCAAAGGTCAATGAACTTTCCATGACTGGCACTGTGCATGGGAATACTTATAGCTTCATAGTATTAACAGCATTCTTAGTGTTATCTGATTTCCTAGGGATAAAGTAGGCCTATACCATTATTGCGTATGTAAACTGTCAGAACCACAATTCACCCCCTAAACTGCTGACAGCCTCAGAAGTCATATAGCATAGTTTTGACATGCAGTCTCTTCATGACTGCGATATGCAGACGAGACAACGCTTGGCGTTTGCCTTGTTGTCTTTCTTGTCACATAATTGATATTAACTCTTCTCCGAGCATGCTGAGGATTCAATACTTGTGCACATCAGTTGAAATCTTCTGCAACATCGGTCTGCAAGGCCTTAAACATTGACTATAAGAACACAATTCTGTGTGCAAATGCATTTTTGGCTGATTGGACAAAAGTGGGCTGTGCTCACTCATGCGTGAAATACTTTCAATACCAACATTGTCATCAGATTGCTTAGGTCCAAGGCAAAATATTCATATAAAAATATAATCTCAAAATCATGAAAGTTTTTTTAAAATAATTTGTTCCCTAAGTGTCTACTTTTTTTGATACACACTGTATAGCGTCTTTAAACACTTTATGAATACTTTACCTAATTCACATGTGTGTCGCTGTTTTTACTAGGCGAACATCGATTTAATCTGACACAAACAACCCGACATTATTATCTACTACCGTGGTAATGTGTCGTGTATGTGGATACGACTAAAACAATTAAAATACGAGAGAAGATGTTCATCTCCATAGCAACCAGATCATTCTTGGCAGACAGACAATTTTCAGATCGTCTGAAGAGATGATAACATCACCCCGCTGCAGTTTCAGTGGACTTGGGACTTCGAGGAATTAAAGCTGGATGTAATTTGCCACAAACAGACGCTCTGTCATAATTGTCGGCACCTCGCTTGTCGAAACTTTGTTTATTTAACATAAATGCATATCCTGATAGCTGGTGATACTTGTGGTTTGAATTCATAGCCATCCCAAGTTTAATTGGTGAAATGCTTGAAATTTCGTTGGGAAATAAAGCACGATTGCCAGTCAATTGAATGATAAATAACACACATCAACCATGTCAAGCGTTACGTACATCTATGTGAGGCCAGAATTTCAGTGCCCTGCATACACAAAATCTCCTCCCAATAAAGGGAACATAATTCGCACAGGTAAAGAAACCACATAGGAAATCATGCTATAAACATCAGTGTTAAAAAAACAACAACATGAAAAGTCATAGAGTGATTAGGTGAGATTACACCCAACACGCTGTAATAAAAGAATTGTTCCTTAAACCACTGGCTAAGAAATTGTGAGCTGCATAATCCTCTATGCTCTAAATGTCTTTGATAAGGTCTAAAAATGAAGCCCTGAAAAATTGTATTTAAAATGAAGATGTAGTGTTTTAAAAAAGTGAAAATCTATACAAGCACTCAAATTGACCGGATTCAGCTGCCCATGTCCTCCCATAGACTTACTGTGTGCAGATCTAGGTTATTTTATCTTCTACCCGAGTGCAAATTGTTTATTCATGCTTATCTTTCTGGTGGAAGCACTACTTTCCAAACTTTTGATCTATAGGCTATTGTATCCTCCACCCGAGTGTGAATTGTTTATTCATGCATATCTTGCCAGTGGAAACACAAACGTTTGTACTCTAGGGTGTTTATTTGTCCATTTGAACACTACTATGTAGCTCACATATCACAGTTTGACAATTCTTTAAATTGAAGCTCCACAATATTAGCCTATGATGCTGACCAGCGTTCTCTCAAGGGATTTCCCTCAGATAGAGCCATAGTATGCTCACAGCGATTTGCGACTGTGTATCGTAGTTTCAAAGCGATATAATCACGAGCACGTCGCACAGTTTCTAATTCATTCATTCATTTCTTTCATTTTAACAGCGTTGGAGATATTGGAAAACATCATTCAACACTCAATCATATCCACTCCTTGGCAGCCTCCCATTCAAACATTTCTCGCTTTCTCACTTAAAGGGAGAAGGCGTCAGCAACTAACAGGCATAAGTTAAGAAAATAAATGACATTGTGAGTATTGTGACAATTATGGTACATGGTGACAAAAACAACCTAAATAAGGGGTGCTGTGTGATACTCACCCTCATCAAGGCCCTATAAATTAGTTAATTTGTGTTTATTTTACGTCTTTGTAAGTTTTACCCTTAAGACAAACGTTGCAGAAACAAGCCTATAGGGGGGAGGAGCTTATCAAATCAAACAGTGCATACATTACCACGGTGCGGCTAACACACGTCGCGTGGCATGCATTGGTTACGCATGGTCAGCTCCCTGCAGTGCACGTGCAATCTGATTGGTTGGCAAGAACTCAATTATTTTCTTAACTTATGCCTGTTAGTTGCTGGTGCCTTCTCCCTTTAATTAGTCGAGAGAAACTTCTATAGTTCAGGAAATAGTACGACCAGAAACAGTCATTCTCTGTTCATATGAGAACAATTTGATACTTTCATATGTTAGCGATTCTCTTGTCCATATCTGCATCATCTCATTCCTTCCACGATGTTGTATATAGATAACGTGACAAACTCTTCACAACTGATGCCAATCTTTATCACCATAAAAACCCTCTCGCCCATGTGCTTGCTTGAAAGAATAAAAAAAAGGAAATATACATAGTAAACAAGTCAGTAGTACTTCCGGCCAATGGCAGGGCAAAACTAGTTACGTTTCTGTGAACTTGTCGTGATGAAAAAAACTAGTCTAAGTCACAGACACATCAAGCCAGTGTTTGTAGCTTTCGTTTCACCACTGTGGCTTTTGTTACACGATCACCATTACTCTAGAGTAGATTCTAGGCGCCAGCTCTAGTTTTCACTTGTTTCGTTCCGGTATACTCCACATACTGAAATACTGACAGACTTTCAAGCAGGACAATGTCAAAAGTCGCTGAAAAGTGGGGGATAGAATATCTAAAAAGCATTACATGAAAGGAATCAAGAAGGGAAAAGAAGGCAAACAGTAGAACAACATATTATGTCTGTAGGTGGGCTTTTTGGAGAACTTTTCGTGGAGTTTTCACCCCCAAAAGTATTGAGCTTTCCAAGAGAAATGACGTGATTTGTCGAGAGTTTCCACCTCCAATAACCCAGCTATGTCTTTCTTCCTTTCACTGATGTTTAAGGACATGATGTTGTTAAATGGGACAGAAAAAATACTTTAACGCCCCCCTGCCAACGAAGCAATGTGCAAGGCAATTTTACATTGAAAATTAGAAACATAACTTTTCCCGTCCTGTGATTAACGTTATATGCGAAAAATGGTACGCGCAGATTTTGTGGGTTCAAATTCAATAATGCAACTGCAAGTAAATTTGTATTGAACTTATTCGATGGTCTGGGGGAAATGTTGAAGAAAATTCAATAAAATGTACATGTAATTTTGAGGATGATTTCAAAGTTTACAGTCCTTGTCGCCTTTTCACCCTCTCCTCGGTGATTGTCCAAAATAGTCTTGATAATTATCCATCGATTTTTTTTTTTTTAAATCGCACTCCAAATATAAGGTTTCGCGGCCTTCGTTAATACCTTTTCCTTTTGAAATCACGAGCACATGATTCTCTCTATATGGTTTTCATTACAACTTGGCCAGCAAAACGAACTCTTCACTTCGATGGAAAACTGTCCTCCCTTTTAGACTCCTCACTCATCCCCACCGATGAAGGGGAACGGGAAGTCAGTTGACCAAAGATCCGACTGCACCGGTAGTGGATCAGCGACCGAATGTCCGTCAACAAATTACTACCTGTCAGACTGTCACTATAACTTTAACTACTTGTACAAATTCACACTTGTTCCAGCCACCATTTGAGTTCGTGTAATTTGGGTATCTGTCTGAAATCTGACCCGATTTTGTCTGAACTTGTAAATGTGTGTGTTTTTTTTTAAATTTACCTTCAGTGAAAATAAGCGCAAACAAGCATTGCAGACAGGAAAGTAAAAAGACTCACTATATGGTGGTTACAGTCGGTGCGCCCATCACCGGGTGTGTGATATGATGGGTGATGATCATCATGTTCGGAAACTGTAATGGATAAGTCTCAATTTCTTTGCGCATGCTATAAAGTTACTTTTGCGCAATAGTGTCACACTGGTAGCTGATATCGGACGTCCATTCATTATTGATTTGATGATGATGATGGTGATGATGATGACGACGACGACGATGATGATGATGATGATGACGATGATGACGATGATGATGATGATGATGACGATGATGATGATGATGATGACGATGATGACGATGGTAATGATGATGATGATGATGATGGCGACGATGATAATGACTGATGATGACGATGATGACGATGGTAATGATGATGATGATGATGATGGCGACGATGATAATGACGGCGATGATGATGATGATGATGATGATAATGATGATGGCGACGATGATAATGACGGCGGTGATGATGATGATGATGATGATGATACGGTGACGTGGCATTCGCACAGACAGCAGTTACTCAGAAGACAAAGAGGTGGGGTTAGAGTTGCCATTGGGTTTTCAATTATGAATAGGGTCAGGGAGAGGGTCAGGATTATGATAAGGATTAGAGTTGAATTTAAGATTAAGGTAAGGTTTAGTGTATGTTATAGTCGGAGCAATTTTCTCCGGAGCAACGTCCTGGAACCGGTGATAGTTACACGGATAAAATAATGATTATAGGAGATGTAGCGATGGATTTGATGGCAGTAGAATCGAGGATGAGGTATGAATAAGGATGTTCTGACATTCTATCTTCCAATTAAGCAGGGATGTGAGTGAATGATGATAATTTATCTAAAAATATTTGATTAACAGTTGTTTTAATTCAGGCAGACCAGTTCTCGTGATGACGTGAACCTATCTTCGATGATAAGTCTCCGAAGACTGATATATACAGTATAGTCATGCAAGCTTGGATGCGAAGTGTAACCCATTGTTGTTCTCTTTGTTGCAGAGACAAGCGGATCTATCCGAAGACGAATTGAAAATATACACCAACGATCATCAAATTGATGGTGAGTATAAACAAAGATGATGTCATATCCGTGAAACGGCGTCATCTTTATGGGACGTCATTAACTTATTTCTGACTCAAATATTCTGAACAGATCACCGAGGTGTCAAAACCAATATTTGTTTTCAACTGTAACATAGACGCAACTTGAGACAATGAATCATGATATATCTAAGTCATTTCATGTTATGATTTAGCACACATCACTTGCCAAATCCAGTCCTGTCAAGCATCATATACAAATTCCAACGGGGTAGTGGGGCGAGGGATACTAGATCGGCTAGTAAAAACAGAAGAACAAATGAAAAGAAAATGATACAAATGAGGTGAAAGGATCAGTAGCGCCACATGAGATAGACTCATGGCATACCCTATACCCCACTATTCTGGAGATGGTATCCGAAAATCTTAACAATTTCTATATTAGTGTCATTCGACTAAAACTTATTTCTGTGACCGCTGCTGTTGTAAAATCCTTGCTTCATTATTGACAAGTTTTACACTGATTTGGGAAATGCGTACTCGATGGACACTTCGTTATTCTACCCCCCCCCCCAAAAAAAATAAAACAACAACAACAACAACAACAAAACCCCAATATTTTATAGTGTTCCATAATCAATCCAGAGAGTCCCTCATACTTTCGTATTTCAGATTCGTAGATTACCCAGTACGTACTACGAGTAAGAAAGAATCAAGCAGAAAAAAATGTCGCTCAAGACAAAAAGAAAAATAAATAGCGATTTTTTTTTTCCGAGGAAATGATATTTTTCCCAATATCCTCACCTGCCCGTGATGATGCTGAATTCAGTGCAAATATGCGCGGGAAAAACAATGAAAGAAATCCTGCGTAAACGTTATTTTTGTCGGAAATCAAACGTGTTACTTATTACATATCTTGGGTAACACTAATAATCCAGTACCTTCCTCTCTGGTTTGGATATATGTATGAGTGTGCGTGAGTAACTAAAAAAATGATCATAGATTTGGTATAAGCTGCACAGATGATCTTGCGCGTACTGGCTGGTATTCGAACAGGGTATTGACGTACAGGGTGACGAACATATTGAAGTAACATTATATCTTTTACTCGTGAAATTCAAACTCAATACTTCACTTTTATTCTTGTTCGACATTTGCCAAAAATATAATATAGTAGTATAATAATATAATAATATAATAATATTATAATACTATAATAACATAATAATGTATAATAAATCGTTATGATGGACGCCACGATTTTATACAAGAAATTGTTTGTCAGATGGAATTCCATAACTTTTTGGCTTTGAGTACCAAACTAACCAGACCATTTTGTAGAAATAAACCTGGTAGAAAAGCACACGTCCGACTACTGCCCACTAAATACAATTGTTTGATGTCTTTACGAGCTGACGAGCTATTTAAGCCATGCCCCAACAGTCAACAATATCATTCAAAGACCTCAAAAGAAAATCCCTAAACGCGAATGTTCTTTGAAGCCCAATGTATACCTTTGCTCAGAACATTTTTTGTTGTGGTTCCACGGAGACTACAAATTCAACCTAAACGACATCAGTGTACACCGAATCGTACAATAGACAGATGAGTGCTGACTGTGAAATTCCTTTGGACGTGGGCGGGTCTGTTTTATCTCTGTCTACAATACGTAGGTGTGTAGAGTTGTCATCAGCTTGTAAAGTTGGCCTCTTCAAGAAAAGGGAATCAATATACTTAATCTCATTAGGCCCTTTAAGCGTGTGGTACTACGTTTTTTTTTTTTTTTTTTTTACTAAAAGTAATGAGTATATAATTTGATAAAGTGGATTGAATGTCTGCCCATGAAGATCGTCTGTCGTAAATTTAGATTATAAACGATATGTCATATACAATCATTGCATGGGGAGGGAGGGGGGTATATCTATTGCATATTATATATCAACATATTAATTTCTGTCATTGTCTTGTGTTCTATGTCACTTATGTCACTTGGTGAACATATATCATATATCATATGATATATGACATATATCAATTTTCATCATAATAAACATATGATAAGCATTTATAATGTTTGACAGTATGACCAGATTGTCTTCACATATTTTGATGTTCTATTGATAGATTATGACATCATATCTCCCATATTCCTCGATGGCGGGATCTCCAAAAGAAGCGTAGACTCCGCGCCAGGCCACCCGGACGATCGCCAATTCAAATTCAGTGCGTTCGGCGAAGACTACCACGTGGAGCTCCAACGAAACTTCTGGCTGTTGCGGCGAGGTTTGATGGTGGAGCGGCTGGGAGAGGACGGCGTTCTGACTCGGGAACCACTTCGGGATCGGGAGTGTTATTACTTCGGGAAACTTCTATCTCATACCGATGCATCATCCGCAGCCCTGAGCACGTGTGATGGAGTGGTAAGAATTTGTCACTTTAATATGAAAGCATGATTTAATTTGTTATATCTGTGATATATCATAATAGCAGAAGCAGCGAAATCTACCGAATTATTCCGAAAATTGACGAACGATCTTCGTCAAACTTCGAAATTTTCGTTATTGTGTCAACCTGCTCCGACAGCCACAGTGTCGACTTTAGGTCTACAGACGGATTCTGTTAAGGGGGGGGGAGGTGGGTGGTGGCGTGTCTGTGGTAAATCTCAGCCCCCCCCCCCAGCGTTACTCTTCTTCAAACGGTTCAAGTGATATTTTGATGGCTTTTTTGTTTTAAGGGGAATTGAAACCCAGACATCTACTTGCATTCAGAGAATAGATAACAATAAGAGAAAGAAAATGGTGGAAGTTTGAACAAATTTGACTGAACCGTTCAAGAGTTATAAATGTTCAAAGTTTACATAATCCTTATGTATGGAGGATTCTTAAATTGGCAACACTACCACTTTTTGAGATGAAAGTGTGGAGAACTCCCCATTGGTTTAGTAAACAAATTTTCAAAAATTACGTTTTTCTGAAATGTTAGTTGTGAAGGTAATCAAATTCTTCCAGAAAACATGTACAAATCATTTTTGCCGTGACAATACTTGTGAAACAAGCAAGAGGCAATGAGATATTTCATAAAAAATGAGAATAAGTGAAAATTTGTGTACAAAGCCAATGGGGAGTTCTCCACACTTTCATCTCAAAAAGTGGTAAAGTTGCCAATTTAAGAATCCTCGATAACAACGATTAAATAAACTTTGAACATTCATAACTGTTGAACGGTTCAACCAAATTTGCTCAAACTTTTACTGTTGTATTTCTTTTATCATTCTGTATTCTCTGAGTACATGAAGATGTCTGGGTTTCATTCTGCTTTAAACAAACCCTTTGGTCATTTTGGGGGTGTTTCCATGCTATTGAAAACCTATAGGGGATCTCCTAAGAGTAAGACTGGACTTACATTTCATAGCATTTTACATTTTTTTTAGCATTTAATTTTGTCTCCGTTTCAAATCCGTAAGCATGGTAAGGGGAAATATAACAAAGAGAACAACTACTACAAGACATAGACAAATTAAAGGTTAGTGACATGATTGGGAACACTTGAAAATGCCTCAAGAACCAAATGAGTTGAAATATATACCAACTATACACCAGCAGGAGTGGATCTCCCACCTGGGTGGATTTATCTGTAATTTGTTTACTTAAGGAGAATCAAGCAAAAACATAGGAGTATCTAAGTTTATCCGGGGACGATCAAAATAAGCCCCGTAGAGAGCCACACAGCAGGTTTCCGTGCTACGAGTGATATTGACATTGTTTATTTTAGAATGAGTCAATGTTTGACTACAAGATTTTCACAGGAGAATCCTTGTATAGTTTACTTGATTCTAGAGTAGTTTCAGCCCAAGTTGAGGACTACCCCCAGTCATGTTATTTACCTTTAATCATCTCTTATCTCTGCTTATTGAGGAGGAAGTTTTGCTGCCCCTCCCCCCCCCTCCCCAATCTGCCCACTGTGGAGAAGTTGTTTTGCACCCTGCAATAACACAGTGGCGTGATAACCTTTTTTTTTCGGAAGATCTTAGAGATGTTGGTGAAAACATGCGAAATTTGCATTACGAATATATTTGGGGTGGGGCGGGGTAGGGGTCAGAGAAACCATCTAAGAAAAATCTTCCCCTTTGTTATTTTAGTTGAATTAATAATCTATTATTTTATTGTCAACACGTGTGAGTTCGAAGTTGTTACAGGTAAAGCAAATGCGATCTTTAGTAGTAAAATCACTCTATTCAAAGCGTAGCAATCCAATCTGCAATAGGCCATGTTTAAAGGGGTAATTGCCCCAGGGGCGGTGTCAGGGTAAAATCCTGGGGAGGGCAAAAACTGTTTGGGGGCACAAATGCCAAAATTTTTGTCATGAATTACACTACGAAAACCCCATGATTTTCTGAAGTTTAAACATTTTAGGGAGGACCTCCGCTGCCCAGGCCTGTCTCCCCCCCCCCCACCGCGCAGCACCGCCCCCTGAATTGCCTCATTACCCGTCAGTCTGCTTGTGGCGTAGCATAATAGACTGGGATCGATTTAAAATCTTCGACTTTCAAAGGTTATCTGAAGGTAAGCGACCGATATTGACACCTTTAGTCATCAAAATGGAATAAACGCTCCACTCTCACATGATTTAAAATTAGGACACCGACCGTGAGAGTAATTTGTGAAGAGAGTTATTTTGTGTAGATCTTCGGTAATTGTCATCGTATTCGTTCTATACAAAAAGACAAACTCGTTAGATTTATCTCGGGCGTGTAGTGGTTGCACGGTCGCGTAAATAAATTTAAATAAAGTCTCGCTGGAGTATTTAGCAGACAATCTGTAAGGTTTAGAATACTTCAGATTTAGACCAGGGGTATACATGTAAAATGAATTGATTGCGAGTACTTAGCACTTTTATTTGAGAGGATATAACATCAATTGTCCAGTGATAAAGCTGCTTTCATGTAATCGGATTAGAAATCGGTCCCTCCAGGACCGGGGAGGAATCGTGGGGGGGGGGGGGGTGGTGGGGGGTGAATAGAACGAACTTGTGTGGTGGGTGTGTAGAAATGATATACTTTAGTGTATATTACTGTTTGTTAATGTAAAGTATGATCACGTATATATTTTATGCCGCCCCGCCCCGCCCCCATTCGCCACTCCACATGCAGTGAGCTGAAGAGACGGTGGAGGGGGGGGGGGTACATAAATCTGGTTAAGAGTGAAGTTACAAGGCAAGTCAATTGGAAGTATTATATTATTTATAGTACATAATTTTTTTTGTTGGCTGAGATATTTTTTTTCAAATACATTTTAATACTTCCGTATATATGTGAATAGATTCAATAGATACAATTGTGTGTGTGTGTGTGGTGGGGTGGGGGGGTGGAGACGGTGAGAAACCGGAAAACGTCTAGTGGATTGTCCGTATCCATCGTGCCAATACACACACATACGCGCACACACACACACACACACACACACACACACACACACACACACACACACACACACACACACACACACACACACACACACACACACACACACACACACACACACA
>JZLH01S0599424.1:92436-105243 GCA_001188425.1 Eucidaris tribuloides
TTTGTGGTATTCTCTTTGTAGTCTCTTTCGGCGGCTTTACCATCTTCTTTAACCACAACCGGCAAGATGTCGCCAGCTGATGAACTTGTCCTGCCCTCTTGATTTCCGACCGTCAAAAAATTGTGGTAAGATCGGACGAGATTTGGGTGTAAAGTCCAAGGAAGGGGCAAATAAATGGAGACAATGCCTGCTTCTAGAAGTCGCTGTACGACCTCTCCCCGAGCACACACACACACACACACACACACACACACACACACACACACACACACACACACACACACACACACACACACGCACACACACACACACACACACACACACACACACACACACACACACACACACACACACACACACACACACACACACACACACACACACACACACACACACACACACACATTTTGTGGTATTCTTTTGTTCCTGTTTCGCGGCTTTACCATCTTCTTTAACCAACCGGCAGATGTCGCAGCTGATGAACTTGTCCTGCCCTCTTGATTTCCGACCTCAAAACAAATTGTGGTAGATCGGACGAGATTTGGGTGTAAAAGTCCAAGGAAGGGGCAAATAAATGGAGACAATGCCTCTTTCTAGAGTGCCTGTACGACCTCTCCCCCCGAGGAATTCAGTATGCTCCTTAACCATTTCAATACCACACCCGGAATATAACATGTAACGTGTATGGAAATTAACTTGTAGTAAATGGTATACTGCAAAAACTGGGGTGTCAAATTTAACTCCAATGGTGTTACCTAATATAGGCACCAGATATGGTGTAAAAAATAACGCTCCGGATATTATTGTAAAGGACATTGACATGACTGTGGGAAGTGGAAAATGCCCCAAGAACCAAACAGGCTGAAACATACACCAATGTATACAGCAGGTGTAGTGTATCTCCTGCATGGTTGGAAGGATTCGTCTTGAATTTGGTTACTTGTGGAGAAACAAGCGTTCATTTACCAGAATTCCTGATAGAATTACTCTTACACAACTACACAACAAATTTGCCTGTCACAATGAGTATTGATGATGATTGTTTAAAAAAGTTAAACATTTGACCTTGAAATTTAGACAGCAGAACCCTTGAATAGTATAGTTGATTATGAAGAGTTTCATTGTAAATAAATGACTTCTTCCAATCTTATCTATCTGTAACCTTACATAGATTTACTTCTTACATCAAGAGTATCATCTTAACACCATGGGTGTTACATTTAACACCGCGGTTTGTGCAGTGTACTACGTAAGAAGAGGGTAATCCTCTCAATACCACTGCAAAAATATTCTATAGACTCTGCACGTGACATTCTGAGCGTGATTCTGAGAGGGTTAAGAGATACTCTGATCATAGACCCGTTACTATCTCTTGAAATTGTTTGTGCGAATGGTTAAAAATGAGGTTAATATACGGATGTAGAAAGGATATGCGAAGTCATCTTTAAACGTTCAATATTTTCGTACTCAATTTGAACTTGCCTCGGATATTAATATTGGCGGATCGCCGGTCACTTTGTTGGGGGCATAATACCTACATGTATAGCATTAAAACGCTAATGCTCCTATTTTCGTCCGTTCTTGTTTTTCTTTCTTTCATTCCTTACATTTTTCTCTCTTTCTGTATTTCTTTTTCCTTTTATTCTTTCTGCATTCTTTTGATTCCTTTTTCTTTTTCTTTCATGATTGACGTCTTTCTTTCTGTTATTTTGTCTGTCTGTCTTTCTTTCTGTTATTCTGTCAGGCTTTCTTTTTTTAATTTCATTTTCTTCCTTTCCTACATTCCTTCTTTTTTAAAAATTACTTTTCCTTTTCATTTTCTTTTTCCTTTCATTCTTTTCTTTATTCCTTTTTCTTTCCTTTTTGTTGTTATTTCTGTCTGTCTTTTCTTTCTTTCTTTCTTTCTCTCGTTCTCTTTTCCTGTATTCATTTTTCTTTCACCGTCTTCTTCCTTTCTTTTTCTTTATTTCTTTGAGGAGGGAGACAGAAATATCATGTTTTGACAATGTTTGAACTGGAATTTTTTTGGAGCCTCAATTTCAGACCCTATCAGAGACAAGAGTAGCGTGGGTGATCAAATGTAGTTCAGATTTTTTTTTTTAACTGGAAACATTGTTAAACGATATTGGATCATCTAAAGAATACTGGATCATCTCAACATCTCGTCTGTTGCCTGACTGCTAATCATTTTACTGATGAATTTCTGTATTTTTCTTGCGTAGATATTAAAATTCCTCAAAATACATCTTGTACATGAGATAGGATATCTTCAGTAATGTGTATTTAATTTGACGGTTCCTATAACCTTGCCGAAAGCGGGTATATACATTTTCAAAACACAGAGGGAATGAGACTCGCTACAGGTTGATGCTTCAAAATCTATTCTAGACGTCTTGATCCCGGGGTCTTGATTAAATTACTCTGGATTACCCGATAACAAATATTTTGTCAGAATCTGTTAAACACGATCTTCCCAAACAGGTGTAGGCCTATACGCGTAAAATTTCAATCCTAAAGGCAAGATCCACCCTGACGCAAAGTTGGTTTGGTTTTAATAAGAGCAGAACAAGGAGAGAAACATATTAATGAAAGTTTGGCGAAAATTCACCAAAGAATAGCGGAGTTATGAAGTTTCAAAGTTTTAATTTTATGAGCAGCTCCCCATAATTATGTCATGTATTATTAATTCAATAAATTGCTATTTTTTTCTTGTTCACGATAATTGAATGTATTTTTTTTCCATAGAAGCATGCATGAAGTAATATTTGTAATTATATATTGAATGTACAGGTAAAATTATTTTCAATTTTCTGAGAAAATGTCAATTTATGGAATTTATCGGGGAGCTGCTTGCATGTGACTTCACAAATTCAAAACTTTTAAAGCTCATAACTCCACTATTCTTTGGTAGATTTTCTTTAAACTTTCATTAATATGTTTCTCTCATTGTTCTGCTTGTATTAAAACCAACTTGACGTCAGGGTGGACCTTGCCTTTATATTTTTTTCACATCTTCTTTCATGATATCTCGGCCGTTGAAAACTATAAAACAAGATCGTTCAAAATCAATTTAGTAGTGATGGATAATATCCGATCGGGAAATTGGTCAAAATTGACCAATAGTTTGATGAATTTTAACCGATAATTTGGTCATTTTGACTACATTATTTGATTTTAACCAATATATTTTCTTATTAAATTCAGTCAAGATCCTTGAGTGATCCTCAAAGTCACTCTGAAAAGACTGAAAAACACATTTTCACCCTAAATTCACTCTTTTCAAAATTCCTTAGAGAACGGACATTTTCATTCATACTTTTCAGAGAGTACTTCGTCCAAAGTTTTTAAGACTGAGATATTGCTCAGCTAGTAAACATTTTCTCCTATTTTTCCTACGTTCTCCGTCTCTAAGTACTTCACTGATATCTTTGAAAGAATCGTAAATATGTGTTATAGCCGATATAATGGCAGAGAAAAGTATTATCTTCAACAATGAAAGACATCACATTTACTGCACGGGAAATTGAACCATCATATCAAATTCAGCATTTCCCGATTTTGATCATATTTTTACCTTTCCAAGCTGAAATCAAATCAGTTACAACGTCAAGTAAGCGAGACCGAAAAACAAAATACACAAAAATTGTACAACATCTAGAGTCTATAGCTGTTCAGATGGTTTAATTGTTTGATTATTCAATGGTTAGTTTCATGAGACGAATTGTTACCTAAATATGACAAAATTATAGGGATATTCCATCTAATAAGAGGTAACCCCTATATGGTTATATTTTACCAAGGAGGTCCTTGATATAACGAGAGTATATTTTCACTTTTTGAAATACAAACTTTTTGCAGAAATTTTTGTGAAATTGAACCATCATATCAAATTCAGTATTTCCCGATTTTGATCATATTTTTACCTTTCCAGGCTGAAATCAAATCAGTTACAACGTGAAGTAAAAGCGAGAATGATAACAAAACACACAGGAATTATACAACATCTAGAGTCTAGTTGTTCAGATGGTTTAATGGTTCGACTATTAAATGGTTAGTTTCATGAGACGAATTGTATTACTTAAATTTGAAAGAGGTTTCCCCTATATGTTTCTATATTACCAAGGAGGTTTTTGATATAACGAGAGTATATTTTCACTTTTTGAAATACAAACTTTTTGAAGACGAAGATTAGTACGTATATTGAATGTTTGTTACCGTGGTTATCTGTATACCACAACTTTCAAAGTGAATTCCGTCCGTCATTTAACAATCGCAATGGTTTGAATGTGGTAGACAGCAAAGATACAAAATCATACATCAGCATACAAATCGTGTCCATTGACAACAAGAATCATAACGGTTATGATGTTTTCTAGTCAGCTAAGCCTAATAGTAACTTCTTGTCCTAACTCCGTTCCCCCTTCCCGCCCACCCCAAACGGAAATTAACCTAATTGCATGACCTGTGTCTGAAAACTGGTTCACGTCTCGCTCTACTTTTCTGATCATGCGCGATGCTTCTGGTCTTTAATTATCAAATTAATTTACCATTCCCTTCCTTCAGAAAAGACAGGCACGAAAAATCCACCTTGAAACTTCACCCACAATTTATCCTCATTTTCTTTACTCTGAACTAATTTATTTAGGAGTACCGCTCCCGATGTTGTACACTCTCACTTTAATACCGCATTTGACCTCTTAACGTAAGTGGTACAAATTGATCTTGACAGTAAGCGTTGTGTGCTAGGAGTATTTTTATAGCGTAATTCGCGCCAAATTTAGATATGCCGTCTGCGGAGGATAAATTAAACTTTGACTTGTTTAGTTGGGTTGCGTGACTTCAGCCTTGAAATCATGAAAGGGTTCCAATTGACTATGAACACACATAATGTACATTCATGAGCGTAAACTCCTCAAATAAGAGATATATACATATTTTGTCGAAGTACACTCTTAAAACAAAATGTCCCTCGTATATTAGTTGTTTTAGCCTGTGTGATAAATTGTGAGTTTATTATCAATATTTTTCTCACAACTGTTTGTCGGGCCTCCATGGAAAACAGTGCTCAACCACTGGTGGAGCGACCCTAATGAAGAAAAGACAGAAATAGATGAATGAATGAATGAATAAATGAATAAATAAATAAATAAATAAATAAATAAATAAATAAATAAATAAATAAATAAATAAACAAAACAAACAAATGCCAGAATAAATAAATAAATAAATAATAATAATAATAATAATGGGTTCTTAGAGTGCGCTATCCACAAAGTATCATAGCGCTTACACATTATTATTACCCCGGTCACTGGATACATTAATTCAATCCCGCACTTATATAGTGCTCAATTTCCACTCCCTAGGGAGCATTCCAGCCAGTCGCCATTTTACAGGCGCGCACGTGCTAATCATTCAACAAAGACATTCCCATCCTACCGGGTACCCATTTATACACCTGGGTAGAGAGCAGCGGTGTGGATAAAAATGCCTTGCTGAAGGATAAATAAATAGATAAATAATAAATAATAAATAATAAATAAATAAATAAATAAATAAATAAATAAATAAATAAATAAATAAATAAATAAATAAATAAAGTTCATCCCAATATTGAAAAATCATCAAATGCAAAAAATAAATAAATAAATAAATAAATAAATAAATACAAAATAAGATAAAAAAATAACACAAAATAACTAACCTACTTTATACCCACGGGCGGAAAATCGAAGATGTAATATAGATTTTAATTCTTTAATTCTTCATTTTTTTCTTTCTACAGCGAGGCGTTCTTAGTCACCGTAACTCGGATTTTTACATCGAACCGTTAAAAGACCACCATGCCTCTCGTTTCCGGAGAAACACGGACAGCGATGACACACACCCACACATCATTTATAAACGCTCCCTCGGCGATTTACAGACGACCACCCCTGTCGAGCAAAGTCGTCCAGTCCAATTCTGTTCTCTGGACTATCGTAAGTAGGCCTACAATCCATTTTGAATATACCGGGAGGCATAGCCTCTATATCGGGTAGACGTTTAAGTCTTTCAGTACGACACACAGAATATTACATGCAAAGTCTGTGAGATTTTCTTGCAATGGTACTGACAATGGTACAGGCTTAAGGGCATATCATAAGCAATGGTGTGTGAAATGCTGACACAATTATGAAGCCCTTGTTTATTGTGATTTGTCTCATGACGTCTCGTTTACTCCAAAATGAAAACAAAAGGATTATTTTCTTATTAATTTTATTCCCCTGTGAGTGCAAGGTAACTCCGGCCACCACCGCAAGAGACTAAACTGATTTAAAACTGGATTTACTGACTACTACATTTTCAAATGAATGTATTCATTTCTGAAAGTAATTTTTGAAATATTATTGTTACTGTGCCTCGCAAAAAGTTACAGAAAAACTGTTGATGGTGCGCAGGTAAGAATTTGCGAACTTAATGTGAACATTTTATAAAGAGAGCTGCAAGGTAGAATCATTACTGTACACTACA
This sequence comes from Eucidaris tribuloides, assembly GCA_001188425.1. Classification (NCBI taxonomy): domain Eukaryota; kingdom Metazoa; phylum Echinodermata; class Echinoidea; order Cidaroida; family Cidaridae; genus Eucidaris; species Eucidaris tribuloides. The sequence goes on from JZLH01S0599424.1 coordinate 98,950, forward strand.
CAAACGGCGGTGTTAAATTGAAAACCAAGGTTATCGGCCAATATACACTCCTGCTCATAATTATGGAATATTTTGTTGATACTTCAAGTTCTTTCTCCTATATCGTCCAAAAATTTTTAAGATAAGTGTTTATTTTACAAAAACGCAGTATATGAAGCAATTTTTGGATTTCATGAGATGACTAAAGTAAAAACTAAAATACATTTGAGCGCAATAACAATTATATATTTATTTTGTTAAAATCCACCAAAATCATGAAAAAGTATTAAATTAAAGTAATTAAAAAACAACACAAAAACTGAGAAATTTTGATCCTATGTCAATTATCATTAAATTGACATCAGAATAGTCTATTACAAGTTTAATAATGCGCGTAACCACCACGTGACTCAACAACAACTCTGAATACCGCCATTTTTAAACACAGGTTTTAGCGTCGAGTCGGACGCTACAACATGCTCAGCATTCCTAAAATACTTATTTTATACTTGTTTCACCAGGGGTGAGCAAATATTAATCCCAGATGTACCGTTCACGGAAAATGGCAACTTATAAAATGTCTCTATTATGAGCATGAGTGTACATGTTGGTACTTGATATGGCGTTAAATCTCAACACTCTCGATGTTATTTAAAATCAATTTTTTTTTACTGCAAACACCATAAGTCTAACTTCTAAGATCAAGTGCGTTGAGAATTAACCCCACATCTTGTATCTGCATAGTGGAGAAAGCCCTTGGTGTTGTATTAAACACCTCAGCGTTCGCAGTATAAAGCCCGACCCCCCCCCCCCACCACACACACTTAGGTTATCAACTATACCACATGCGCGGTCCCGATATTGGGGGAAAAGGAGTATATTTTAGGGGCTCAGTTCGGAGAAAAATCGCGAAAAATTATTGAAACAGTTAGTCTCTTCACATTTTTTCCGAAATATTTTTGATTAGGAGTACGTTTTTAAATGGAAACTCTTCACCTCTCGGCACTCTTTCTTCATTTGCTAGCTTCCCTTCTAAAAACCTGTTGCGGGGGGGGGGGGAATTTACTGGCTTCCTTTCCAAAAGCCCGTTATATTGGGTCAAAATTCTAACACATTCCCGTCCAGAAAGTTTGGTATCTCTAACACTGGCAAAAATCCGTGGGGGGTGGGGGGGGGTGGGGAGGGGGTATGACTGAACAGACCAGCCTCCCCCAGATGAATACAATGATGCCATGCATTTAACGCCAGTGATCTCTAAGAATTTGTAGCAAGTTTGTGATGTGTATGATTGACCGCCTGCAAAGTGGGTGGGGGCGGGAGTATAAAGTCTGACCACGTTTAAGCGGACAGTAAGGCGGAATAAACAAAAATAGAGCAACGGAGAACACCTCTCTGATGAGAAAATTGAGTATCACCTGACCTTGGCCATAGAATTGAACAAATGAATGACGCATCATTGAATCAAAGAGCGATACCACAGATTCTTGAGAGCAGTGGCGTATCTAAGGGGGGGGGGGGCAGAGGGGGCACGTGCCCCGGGCGCCACTTTGAGGGGGGCGCAAAAAATGAAAAAAAAAACGAGAATCGAAAGATGAAAAAAGGAGGGAAAATTTTGAACCATATAAAAATTATGCGCCCCTCCCTCCCAGTCCACATGCAGGGTAAAGTCCGGTAGAAAATGGGTTTTGTGGGGTTACGAGTGCATAAATTTTCTAAAGCTCAGTCGCTCCGCTCCCTCGCGTAATTTTGCAAAGATAATCTATTTTTCCTGTGCATTTATAATTACGTCAATAAGTTTGGGCGTGGGGTGGAGCAGGGGCTGATCTAGCTTTTTGCTAATGGGGGATTGACCCAGGGGCATCGTACAATTTTTTTCGGATGGGGGGGGGGGGGGGCAAAGGTAAAGAGAAATGTCAAAAATTTTCAGCGCGCTCCGCGCGCCAAGTTGCAATACAAATTGGAGAAAAAATTGCTTGTTTAATAGTATTTTTTGCTTACTTTAAAAGTGTTGTATAGTGCTTTCCCATTCTTTTTATATGATGGTTTGTTTCTATATATGCACATCACATTTTCACTTGGCAGCCCCGGGGGGGGGGGTTAAACCCTCTAACCCCGTAAATCGGGGGGGGGCGCGCAATTTCATTGTTTGCCCCGGGCGCCATAATCCCTAGATACGCCACTGCTTGAGAGCTATGTCATCCACCGCACATCTGCGAGATAACTGTTTCTCCGCAGACTTCCCAGCCGCCCTATCTCGCCCCTCCCGTCATTCAACGGGTAGGGGTAAGGTTTACAGACGATTTGGAATCAAGTTTACGGAAAGGCGGGCAAACACCGCGTAACCGATCTATTGTTATTTCCCAACAGTGTACGCGGAAGCAGTGGCGTAGCCAGGGAATGGTTTTAGGGGCAGAATTGAGAAGGCCTTCCTGCCGGCAACAATTTGTTATTTATATATTTATATATTTTATTTATTTATTTATTTATTTATTTATTTATTTATTTATTTATTTATTTATTTATTTATTTATTTATTTATTTATTTATTTATTTATTTATTACAACATATTTCAACCGGATGGCATAATCAGTTCGGTGACTGTTATGGTCCTGCGTGATAAAAACAAACAGACATACGTACTTAAGCAAACTTAAAAAAAAGGACATTACATTTAAAAATAAGCATAATTACAACGAATGTCAAAGATTACGACGATATATCAGCAATATATCTACAATCTGAATCATAAGTTGGTATGTACCACTAAATAAATACTAATTCATACATAAATTCGTATCAATTATGGAAAATAATACTGTTAGAGAAGCTTAATTCGAGGATTTTTGTACGCCTATAGTACCGATCATATGAGAGTTTGAAATCATTAAGGCAATCAACATTTTGTATATTTGTGGGCAGTAAGTTCCATATTTTTGTTCCAGAATATCGGAAAGATCGTTGAAATAGATATTAGGCTAATTTTAGAGTGAGAAAAAAACACAGCAACTCAAAATTACTAACCCCCCCCCCTAAAAAAAAAAAAAACCCCGAAAGAAAACAAAGCGTGACATACTCAACCCTCTTTTCTCTCCCTCCCTTCATAGGGGTTGACTGCCCCTCCCCCCCCCCATGGCTACGCACTTCAACGAAAGGAACACGATCTCACTCGGTCGCAGATATTTCATCGCTGATATCACATGATTTCGAAATGTTTGCTTGACCATAAGTGTCGAAAGACTTGATATCAATCGTCATGTATGAGATTGAAATCATAATTTAACAATGACTATTTTTAAACTACGTTTATATGCAATAAATTGATGTATGCTCTCATTCATGCAGTCAATGACAGATATCCACACGTTACTGGAGTTACTTAACTGAATTAGCGACGGTTGGTCAAAGATCTGTCGAGTTTGTGTGGCAAATTTGTAGACGAATGCTGAAAGAAAATTGAGATAATGAGACAAATACCTTTAAAGATTGTGTCAGGGATGTGCAAGTCCATTACTTCCCTTCATTATCAATTAGCGCAAACGGTGTTTAGTACTTACAAATGGTGTGTTGAAAGTTTGAGATCCATACGTCATGAATTTGTTGTTTTATGAGAAAAACTAATAATGACATGTTACCAGAATGTTGTTCTTTCCGTGAGTTTCAAATTTGCTCAGACTGCGAATCACGTGTTATGTGTATCCGTCGCAAGACCGAGCGAGCGCACTGATTGGTTAAACGGCTAACCTGTCCACGACCTTTGCTAACGGCTGATCGGACATTTTGGAATGGCACGTGCACATTTGACGTCGCGGATTTTTTAAATTGGCTTCTGAGTAACTTGAAAAAAGGATGAAGTTTAACCGTCGCAGTTTTCACCAAATAATATTTTACCCCAAGTCTCTATGAAAGGTGTTTATTGTATATTAATCTTCACATGGATATGATTTCAGCTGATTTCATTCATTTAGGTGTTTTTTGACGTGCAAATGAATGACAATCTTTAAAGCAAGAGGCTAACAATGACCACAGATTAAATAGATGTGAGCTAACATAATCCTCCATTCTTAAAGTGTCTTGATAAGGTCTAAAATTGAAGCGCTGAAAATTTGTACATGTATTTCAAAATGATTATTTAGTGCTTTAAAAAAGTGAAAAATCTACGAGTACTCAGATTTAACCGGATTCTCCCATTCCCATTTCCTCCCTCAGATTTGCTGTGGTATAGACCTAATCTATTTAATACTTAATATTTATTATTATTTATTATTATATTATTATTATTATTTAATACTCCACCGCAGTGGAAAATTGTTTATCATACATATCTTGCCAGTGGCAGCATAACTTACCAAGCTTTTGTATTTTTAAGATTGTTAAAATGTTCATTTAAGTAGCTCGGATATCAAAGTTGACAATTTTTTAAGTTGAAGCTCCACAATGTTAGTTGTGTCTTTAATGTCCCGTATGCTGCCCCCACTCACAACAAAAGGAACCAATGTCCTTGTGTATGGTGTATGTGTGTGAGTAGTCAGGTATACATTATAATTCATTTATGTCATCTTCAACATTTTGCGTGACGTCCGCCACCCCTCCCCTCCTCCATCCCTTTTGGGTGGGATTGTGACAAGTCTGACAATCTATCTAAAAACATCAATGCAGTTGGTGGCCATGTTCACGCACAAGATAACCCTATACGTTCTTCATTGGTCACTGAGTCACCGTTTATGTCTATTTAACGATGCAAGCGTTGTATTAAAAGGTGATGATAGTTGGTTTTTCGAATACATCCGTCCAAGAAAAGACAGAAGCGTCTCGAATAAGATTCATGGAAACCACAGACCTTTAACAGTAATTAAATAGTCTGTAAGGCTTAATTTAACAATTGATGACAGTTTAGAAGAAATATAAGCTACGCGGGACGGGGACGTAAGTATGACACTCCACTATCAGATTGGGACGTTAGGAAAACGGGGAGACGGTCCCCACCCCTCAAATGGCCAGAAATCAAACGTAGATGGCTCTAAAGCATGTTAGAAAATGGCTTCAAAATTGTGTGTACTCCAACGTCCCCGTTTACTGGTGAAATGTCATACACATACACAAACGTCCCGATTGCATGTTGTACAACGGGGAGTGTGTGTCCTTGATTGCATGCTGTATACGGAGTGTTGTTTGTTTTATTACTGTCCCCGTTTGGCGCAGTTACAAGTATGTGTGGTGTGGTGTGTGTGTGTGTGTGTGTGTGTGTGGTGTGTGTGTGTGTGTGTGTGTGTGTGTGTTGTAGTGTGTTGTGTTGTGGTGTGTGTGTGTTGAGGATGGCTCTTGTTCTCAACTTAGTACAGACGTTTCTTTTGGTGATGATGTCCTAACATTTTTCCCTTCAAAGTGATCACAGAATAAAATGTTAATAAAACAAGGAAATCTCCGCGAGAAAGGATTTACATGTACCCAGAATATAAGGTTGAAAACTAGGCCTATCGCGTTAACTTGTTGAAAAAAAACTCAGAAATCGTTCTATTGTAATTTGAAGTACTCTTAATAGTATATTAACAACACAGCCGTATAACGCCAAGGGAAAGTCTGATAAGTTTCTCAATATTTTTGTTTAAACCATCTTCCAGGAGATTTAAACATTAAAGTAAATGAATGAATTGGGGTAGTCCTGCACTTCGTGCTCAAACTACTCTGAATCAAGTAAACATGCAAGGATTTCTCCTGTGAAAATTCTGTAGTCACAAGCGTTGGACTCATTGCTAAAATAAACAATGTCAATATCACTCGTAGCACGGAAACCTGCTGTGTGGCTACTCAATGTGGGCATTATTTTATAACGATCCCGGCAAAAAATTAAGATACTCAATGTTTATGCGTTGCATTTTCCTTAAGTAAACAAATTAGAGGGCAAATCTCCTTCAGGTGGGAGATCACTGCCTACATAGTGTATAGTTGGTAATAATATTTCAACTCATTTGGTTCTTGAGTTTTTCAAGTGTTCGCCAATCATGTCACTAACCTTTAAGTGAGTTTGTACATTTTGAGAAATCTTACTCTTTTGTGACCTCTCTCGTATTCTTGGCTTGACGTGCCCCTACAAAGCCATTGTACGCTAAGACCTTACCATGTCCTTGGTGGTGACTTGATCGGCTTGTTCCGCGGTTCAAGAACCGTCCGTCCGGGCCTTAATTACTGTTTAAAGTGGCCGTTACAGTCATAGTGTTGTATAGGCTATCGTTGGACAACCGTTCGTTGGACCTACATTTCAGAACGTCTGGATAAGCCATTCAACCGTTTTATTTCAACAAAATGTTTATTGAACG
>JZLH01S0599424.1:147184-160862 GCA_001188425.1 Eucidaris tribuloides
CTTAGTGACACCTTACGAGAGAAGCAGTTTATTCTTGTCCACATTTTCTCAGGCACGAAATTAAAACAAAAATATTAGAACTGATGACTGTAATAAGTGCGTTTAGCAATTAAATACTAGTGTTTAGAAGATAGTGATAGCGAAGATGTGTTTAGAAATTGTATTCTTAGAAACAGATGAAAGAAATAGCTTATTAATCACTAGGCTGTCGAAAAAATATTCATAAATGTGAATGTATTACCAAATCGGTCTATTGATGGGATCGTATTCCTCTTATCTTCTCTTTTTTTTTTCCAGAAAAGATCTATACACAATGGAAGGTAATACCCAGGACCACAATCTCCTTGGGAGGGCGTACATCGGCACCACCTGCCGGCGGACACTCCAGTGCTCCGTGAACCAGGATGACGGGCTAGGCGCAGGCGCGGTCATCGCACACGAAACGGGGCACACGTGAGTGGAATAACTGTGGAATAACTTGCCCATACCTATAAGAGAATATCAGAGAAGAAGAGACACGATTATCATCTTGCAAAAAGCATCGATGAATCATAAAGATCAAGTAACATGTCATTAAGTCAAAATAAATGTTCCTGCTTAATTATTGTTGGATGTGAATACATGTATACTCAAATTTGACTTTGCATACAGTTTTGAAACTCTGGGAACCAATCTCGACTATAGCACTCGTGGTAACGTTTCGCTTTCCCTCTTACAACAGTTTAAGTTTAAAAAATATATCCTTTCTTCGAATTGGTATTTCACTATTGGATTTCTATAAAAGCGTCAATTCTAGCTACACTTTTATGTATCTTTAGGAAATCATATTTTGCATATTGATAAGGTATGGTATGTTTACAAGTTTTTATATGACATAATTATAATATGACATACATGTACTATGGGTATTTTCTTAGTCTTTGTAACTTATGTATGGATATGTATACGACTATGTTACCCTTTTGAATGTACATTTGTAACTTGTACTATGTTGTTAATAAACTCAAAATTCAATAGTGATTTTTTAAATGTATGTCATTGAAAAACGTCACAAAAATGCCAAAAAGCCGTTTGGCGTGCACCTTGAATTCTTCAATGCCAAACGGTATCAAAAACGCCAAATTTGGTGTTTTTGGCATTAAAAATGCCAAACTGACAACCCTGAACAGGACGCCCGTAAGTTATAAAAGTACCTTCTCAAGGCAGTAAAGGAATAGCGCCCTATTTATGCTCGAGTGATAATGGAAATGGGCCACAAAGTCAAATATGCCGTATAAGACAGCCTTGGTTGAGTGGCGATAATTATCACAAAATGTCTACAATTTTACATTGGATTACGTTGGATGTCCATGCCTTACATGAAGTTTTGTCAAATGTAAATAGTCTATTACCAAACAAAACGACACGATAATAGCTTGAAGAAAAATATAACGAAGAACACATGACATTTTAATAAACGAAACATGTTTCAAAGCGAACACACTTTATCTTCAGCCTGGAAATTATACAGAGTCATTGGTATTTATACACTTTGGATACAAGTAATTGGTTACAGAAACATTTTAAAGAATGTAGTTACATAAAATTACAAAAGATAAATAAGCTAATATTACCATTTTTATGGCTTTTGCGTTTCACGGTAAACCAGATTGAATTTGTATCACGATCCACATTACGGATGTACCAACGGTGTGAACATTATGTCATCCTCCCGTACGTCCGGGACTGGCTCCTACAAGTGGTCGTCCTGTAGTGCCGAAAACCTGCAGTTGTTCTTAAGGTAAGAATCCTACTTCACTTTGTTAGTATGTAGGTGTGTGTTATGGAAGATGGAGAAGAAACGAAAGGATGAGGAGCAACAGGAGGAGGAGGAGAAGGAAATTGAGAAGGAGAAGGAGGAGAAGGAGAAGGAGGAGAAGGAGGAGAAGGAGGAGGAGGAGAAGGAGGAGGAGGAGGAGGAGGAGGAGAAGAGAGGAGAGAGAGAGAGAGAGAGAGAGAGAGAGAGGAGAGAGAGAGAGAGAGAGGAGAGAGAGAGGAGAGAGAGAGAGAGAGAAGAGAGAGAGAGAGAGAAGAAGAAGAAGAAGAAGAAGAGAGGAGAGGAGAAGAAGAAGAAGAAGAAGAAGAAGAAGAAGAAGAAGAAGAAGAAGAAGAATAGGAAGAAGATGAAGAAGAGAAGAAGAAGAAGAGGAAAGGAAAGAACGAGGAAAATAAGGAGGATGGAGAAAGATCATGAAGAGAAGGAGAAGAGGAGTAGAAGGGAAAAAGGAGTTTCTATCTATGCTCTATATCTATAATCTATTCTATCATATTTCCTCTCACTAAAGACCAATTTATCATTAATTCTGCTTGGTGTACCATTAACTTAAATGCAGTGTACATAGTGAAAATAAATTTTGCTCCTATTTTGGGTTTTAGATAAACCTATACCATCTGTGTATGCTCTTAAAATCGCTTCCTTTTGTTAGACATTAATATCATGTAGAATTGTTGGGGCCCTTCTAACATTTTGCAAAAGGCAATGCACATGGTAACATGATCGCTGGTCAATTAAAAGTCACAATATGTCACTTTTAACCATTTCAATTTTATGGTTTGGAAGAATGAGGAAACAAAATTGTCAGATCGTAATACTCTGGCTTTAAAATGGAGCACAAAATAATAGTTTCAATAATGTTTCATTTAAAGCATGACAAAACCAGTGCTAGCGGTATATCACCACACATCATCACTGACTGCATCAAAATAGCAGTAAAACTCAAATCGCATATTGTTTTTTTAAAACATCTTTTTGCCCGGGGTGGGGGGGGGAGGGTGTCATTACAAGGTGTACACCATGCGCGTGTATGGACTTTCAAACTGGACCCTAAACAAGTATTCCAATCTAAAAAGTAAACCCTTCTTTCCTGATTTTGGTGATTTTTACACCCTTCTCACCGTACGCGCGCGCATCGCCGGACCGTGAACAAACCGCGTTTTTACGTTACGTGAAAACGTTTTTTCGTTACGCGTTTTTTCACACACGCATGGTGTACATATTGGAATGACATTGCCCCCCCCCCCCCGGTGTTCCCCCTTTGTAATCAGAAAAGCCACAGCCGTTCTCTCGCCAATGTACGTGATCGTTATACACCTATATGGCGATGGGGAAAGACCACATTATAATGTTTCTTAAATTTATTGGTCCAACAGCTCGCCCGCCTCTTCTTGTCTCATTGACCGTCCCGCCACCGATGACCCGGATGTTGAACTGTTGTCTGTCGATGTACTTCCGGGCACTACCTACGACAAAAATGCGCAGTGCAGGCTGGTTATGGGACCGGGTACATCACTGTGCGGAACTATGGGGGTAGGTAGAATCTTCACATGGGGAGCACTCTGCCTCCTTTTCAAATTTGAACAACCTCAAATTTAGGGAAAAGGTATAGAACCTATCAGGCAAGTTTTTGCTTTCGTCACTAAAAAACTGAAGAATAGTTTTGAGAAAGCAAAAGAGAGAAGGAACTTATTTTGTTTAATTTTGTTGGAAGATCACCCAGGAAATGATAATGCACATCTCCTTATAGGTCTAATGTAATGGTAACCTTACCTCTTTAAGTTTAAAATACAACGCAGAAGCTGAGGATAAATATGGAGGAAGTTGTGGCAGAGAAAAAGAGAGAGAAATTGGAAGGGATTATAATCAGACAGAAAAATATGTTATGCCTCCAACCCCCCTTTCCAAATGAAATTTAAACTTATCCCTTCTCATATGAATAATGTGTGCAAGAGCATTATCATGGCACTTATGTGACATCAATAAATGAATGAAACGCATGGAAGGCGTGGTTAAAAAATAAAAATAATAACTCTTTTTTTACCCACGGTAGCCACTTCTGTTAGGCCTTGGTCACACTAGCAGTTACGACTACCTGCGATCAAATGAATCGTACGACAAGAGCCTCCGCAGCCAGGTCGCAAGTAACTCGCACGATTTGTGCTGTGTGGTCACACTTGCAGGGGCGCAAATCCTAGGGGGGACGGGGGGACATGTCCCCCCCACGAATTTGAAGGTGGGGGACACAATATCAAATGTCCCCCCCCACGAATTTAAGAATACATATGTGCATAACTATGTAAATTTTAATAGTCTGTGGTTGTTTTTTTCTTTACACACTATACTTCACTTTTCCGTATCAAATAGTCCCAATATTTTCATTGGCCTGGCAATAAAATGTCAAAATTTTCGGCGCGCTCCGCGCGCAAATTTCCAATATAAGATAACTATTTTTCGCGTGCAAGCGCCGAATACATGTGTGCATAACTATCACAATTTTAATAGTCTGTGGTTGTTTTTTCTTCACACACTACAATTTATTTTTCTGTATCATATAGTCCCAATATTTTCATTGGCCTGGTAAAAACAGTCAAAATTTTTGGCGCGCTCCCCGCGCAAAATTGCCATATAGGATAACTATTTTTCGCGCAAGCGCCGAAAAATTTAACATAGGCCGATATTCCCCCTTCCACACACTTCCCCGCTCGGTTGATTCGCCCCCTTGCCAAGTATGACTTACCCAATCCCTACACTCTTTAAAATGTTGGGCAACATACTGTCCAACAGCAATGGTTGAAACTTTATCCAATTCTGGGTAGTTTTCAACCTTAATAATGTGTCTTTGGGTGAGAACTACCCTGTATGTGGTTTAAATTACCCAGAGTTGGATACATATTTTAACCAATTGTTGATATGTTGCTCCAACATTTTAAGAGTTGAATCTTGCTAAACCTAACCAGTGAAAAATGTATTTACTATGCCTAGAATCCGTCTTTTCGATGCGTATTTTCAAAAAGTTCCTGCCGTCGGAGGGAGTATCCTTCTCCCTCACCCTCACCGCTCATGATTTGATTCGCTCCCTTCGCAAGTATGACTACCCAATCCATAATCTTGCTAAAATATACCAGTGAAATATGTATTTAGTATGCCTGGAACACGTCTTTTCTATGCATACTTTCAAAAAGTTCCCGGAGGGGGTATCACCCTCCCTCGCAAGAATGACTACTTAATTTACAGTTTTTCATATATTTCCTGTATATCTCTTTGAAAACCTCGTCTACAATTCCTAATAATCTTTTTATAAAGTATACGTTTTGAAATATATATTCACCACGCATGGAATCACGTTTTTTGTGTGCTGATATTTCAAAAGTTTCCTACCGTTGGGAGGGGTATCCAACTCCACGGCCTACGGCCATGGCCCACCCTCCCTCATCAAAATGGTCTAGTGACGCCCCTGGCTATGAACTTTAGGGGTGCTTTACCTTCTTGGTATCCCCGACAAGACTTATCATTATGTTTTAAATGAGCTGCTACCAATATAGTGCAAGTGCTACTAATTTGTAAAATAAAGCAGTTTTATAAATTATTATTGACTGTCCATTTTACAAAAAAAATGTGTCATCAGAGTGTCAAAATAGGCTGCTAGAACCCCGCCCGTTTGCCCCGGGACCCTACAGGGTCCTACGGCGGCCCCCTGGACCCCACCACAAAATAAGCAATATTCTAGGGGCGTAGGCTTGGTTTGGGCACAGGGCAGTGTCACATCTTGGGGAGGTGGAACTAATTGACATGGGGAGGTGCACATCTTAGGGAGTGGAACTAAAGTTGAGTAAATCAGGCGTTGAAAGCAGAAAAAGTGCGTGCAAATTTCGTTTTTCTTGCCAAGGGCGGAACTTCCTATGGCTCTGCGGGGGGGGGGGGGTGCACCCCCCAGCCTACGCCCTTGTATTCCCAGGTGCCCGCATAATTATGTTGTGTCCCCCCCCACATTTTGAAAATGGATTTGCTCCCCTGGCTACCAGGGGCCTCCATCTATGTTTTGGATTGAAGGGGGGGGGGGGGAAACAAAAGCGAAAAATTGTCCGAAATTTTCGCCGTGTTCTTGGGCGCGCCCAAATTGTAATACAGAGTTTTTTTCGCGCAAAGCGCGCATAAACATTGACAATTTGTATGCTTTTTAAACCATTATATTCGCAATTATGAATTTTTCCAGTTGTCTAAATTATTGGGGTGGGAGGGGGAAATCGATATGTTTGTCCCCAATATTTTCATTGGAGGGCGATCCCCTGCCCCCCCCCCCCGAGCAAACGCGTTTTGCCTGCTACAAAATTCATATTGCACATTTTGGACCTGCAGAAATGCTCTAATTGTAGACGAGTGGTTTTTAATTATTGTTGACTGCCCCATTACATAAAAAAGAAAAAAATGTTTCGCAGAGCGTTAAAATAGGTTCCTTAAACAGCCCGGTAGATTCGTCCAGCTTCAGGGGGCTCTGCCCCCCTGACCCCTGCCCGGGGCTTTGCCCCGGGACCCCACCAGGTCGGCCCATTAAACGCGCGGCCCTGGACCTCCACCCAAAATGACGGATGATATTCTCGGGCTTCCAGAAATTGTGTCCCCCCCCCACGTTTCAAACGGGATTTGCCGCCCATGCACACTTGAACAACGCTTTGTTTGCCACTTGTCGTAAGGTAATCGCACGAATACTAATTCGCTTCAATCGCCACACTATGCTTGCACGATCACCTTGAGACAAGTCGCAGACAGCTCGTGCGATCACTGGCCGGCTAAAGTGGGCGCCTTATGTGCGATTACCTACGCTAATGCGTACACAATATCGGGCGATTAGCTGCGACTAGTGGCCAGGGTATTCGTACGATTACTTGCGATGAATGCGTAGCTAATCGCTTACGATTACTCTGCTCATCGCTACGAACAGTCGTGCGTTTCACTGGTTTCAAAAGATTGCTACGGTTGGCATTTCGAATTATGCAAAATTATGCGTTTTGTGAAAAGAAGGGTCGTGAATGGAATGCCCTTTTTACAACCTGAACAAAGAAAAATATTTATTTTACGTTCATTATTCACGTTGCCCTAGATAAATCAGTGCTTCACTCTCGGACATGCCACCATTTAATGTTCAGAGAGTACCAATGTTACTCGTACTCTGCTACATTACATATACAGTATAATTCAGACATGCTCAGAGAAAGCTCAGGTAAGAGGCGAAACCTTTTGGTTGAGGAAATAGGACATGATAGTAAGAAGCCTCCGTCGAAGATGCACAGATGATGTTGTAAGGGTTTATGCGCGAAGGTCATTCCGCGACTTTAATCCGAGAATGAGCATTCACTTTATTTAAACAGCAGAACAACAAATGAAGCAGTTTCATTTTCCAAAATGGAGGTAGATCCATCTTTTAACATTCTGAAGAAAAAATTAGGTTTTCTATTGTACCCATATTGCCAATATTTCTGTAAAACCAACCTTGACACTTAAAAAGTACCCACTATTTCGATATGTCAAACCACCCCGAGCGAAAAAATCTGTGAGTTTTCATTTTTAAAAAATGTTTGCCTTTATTTATATTGTTTTGGATCTACCCCCTTTAGAAATAAACTAAATAGATGTTCCCCATTTTGAAAGTAAAGTTAGTTTTAGTTGTCACTTTTACAACTTTTAGCTTGAATTTCACCTTCTCATTTGTGTTATAATATAGTGCTATTAAAATTATATGGAATTTGACAGAAAAATGCAATTAGATTTAAAAAAATGGATGTACCCCATTTTGGAAACAAACTCTAGTTTAACAAAAGGGGTTAGATCCATAGCATTTTAATTAAAATGAATTTATCAAATTAATCCACATTGCAAGGTTTCTCAGTAAAACCAACTTAGCCACCAAAAAGTGGTAAAAAATGGGCAATAAAAATGACTTTATTTCCAAAAGGGGATAGATCCATTTCAGTTTATTTCCAAAAGGGGGTAGATCTAACACATACAAATTAAGAAAATTCAAATGAAATAAATAATAAGTCACACATTTGTAAGTGTAGTTTTACATTTGCATTGTTGTAACATCACCTGCGATCACAAGTGAATTCCATGCGTTTGCTCGCTACCATAAATCGGCACGAAGTCTGCCTCGCCAACTATCTCCGGCCAGAGTCACCTTGCCCCCGATAAATGCGCGTCGCTCGTTAACTCAATGCGCAGCGGGTAGGTGGCTAACTGCCGGGTGACCTAAGGGCCTCTTGAGACACGTATAATCTTCAGGCGGCGCCCTGGCCATAACCGACTATGGTTCATTCATACCTCCCTACTCTGTTTCCTGAATCTGCCAAGCGCCTGGTCTAACGAAGCAAAAATGGTGTACCATTTTAAAGTCTGTTGGTATGAAACCTGCGGTAGAAAGCCATTGGACTTTAATTACTTGCCTTTTCTAATTTCCTTTTTTACCTCTTCTTCTCCTCTGGTCCTCCTTCTCCACTGTTGATTCTTCTTTCTTTCTTCTCGTGCTCGACCCGGATCTCTTCTTATATCGTCTCTCGTTCTTCCTTGGCTTGTTCTTGTTCTTCCTCTATCTCGCCTGTCTCTTCTTGTGTTCTTTTCTTCTCGTAACTCCTCACGGTCTCCTGCTCTTTCTTTTCTTTCTTTTTCTCTTCTGTCTTCTCTTCTTCTTTTGCTTTCTCCCCCCTCTCCTGTCGCCCTCCCCTCCTCCTTTCTTCTCCTTCTCTTCTTTCTTTTCTTCTTCTTTTCTTCTTGCTTCTCTTCTTTCTTTCTCTTCTTCTTTCTTCTTCTTGCTCTTCTTCTTTCTTTTACTTCTCTACTGACTTCTACTCTTTCTTCCAAAACGAGGCGTACCTGCGGCACTTTGGTTTGTACACCTGGTGATGGTTACTGCTATATGGTAGGAGTGAATATCATGGAAGGAACGAACTGCGGCACAAATAAGGTAAGAGACAATGTACTCCATTCACTCATAAGCTTGATATAAAAACCAGCACTGTACAGTGTGTCCCAGAAAAAAGGAAACCGGATTTCATGGTAAGAATATTCTGCCATAATGAATAATTTCTTTGATGAATTAAATATGTTTGTAAAGTTCTGTTTCTCTTCTTTCACTTGATACAAACTTTATTATTCATCATTCGTGCAAGATTGAATTTAAACAATGAATAGTAGTGCTACCAAATTTTGCACACACAAGTTTCATCTTTGAATGCATTTTCAGGGCAGTCAATGTATCTGTTTTTAGGAAATGAAGGCATTTCATATAACTTCGGAATTTCTTCTTTTATTTGATACTTCATGCATAAAAATTGAACGATAAATGCTATAAGACAAATAAAATAAAAACATGCTCGTTTCAATATGGTTGTCAAAACGAATGCATTTGAACCATCCGGAAGCGAACTGAACAAAAGATTCACACACGACCGACTTCACACAATAGCTTCGGTCTATCGGGCCTTCTGTCTATCGGACCTTTATTCTATCGGACCTTCTGTCTATCTGGCCTTCGTTCTATCTGGCCTTTGTTCTATCGGACCTTCTGTCTATCAGGCCTTCTGTCTATCTTGCCTTCGTTCTATGGGACCTTCGTTCTATTGGACCTACTGTCTATCTGGCCTTCAGTTTATCTGGCCTTCGTTTTTTCGGACCTTCTGTCTATCTGGTCTTCGGTCTATCGGGCCTTCTATCTGGCCTTCGTTCTATTCGGGCCATCTGTCTATCGGACCTTCGGTCTATCCGGGCTTTGGTTTTTCAGGCCTTTGGTCAATCGGACCTTCGGTCTATCAGACCTGCGTTCTATCTGGCCTTTGTTCTATCGAGCCTTCTGTCTATCGGACCTTCATTCTATCAGGCCTTCTGTCTATCTGGCCTTCGCTCTAGCAGGCCTTCGTTCTATTGGACCTTCTGTCTATCTGGTCTTTGGTCTATCTGGCCTTCGTTCTATCAGACCTTCTGTCTATCTGGCTTTCGGTCTATTGGGCCTTCTGTCTATCTGGCCTTCGTTCTATTCGGGCCATCTGTCTATTGGACCTTCGGTTCCCGGCTTAGGTCTATCAGACCTGCGGTCTATCTGGAATTCATTCTATCGGGCCTTCTGTCTATCAGACCTTTGGTCTATTGGGGCTTTGGTCTTTCATGCCTTCGGTCTATCAGGCTTTCGGTTTGTCGGGCCTTCGGTCTGTCGAGCCTTCGGTCTATCGGACCTTTGGTCTATCGGCCCATCATTCTATCAGGCCTTCGTTCTATTGGGCCTTCGGTCTGTCGGGCCTCCAGACTGTCTAATGGACCTTCGGTCTATCAGACCTTCTGTCTATCAGGCCTTTGGTCTATCGGCCTTCGGTCTGTTTGGCCTTCGGTCTATCGGACCTTTGGTCTATTGGACCTTCGGTCTATCGGGCCTTCAGTCTATTGGACCTTTGGTCTATCGGGCCTTCAGTCTATTGGACCTTTGGTCTATCGGGCCTTCAGTCTATCGGGCCTTCAGTGTATTGGACCTTTGGTCTATCGGGCCTTCAGTCTATCGGGCCTTCAGTGTATCGGGCCTTCAGTCTATCGGACCTTTGGTCTATTGGACCTTCCGTCTATCGGGCCTTCAGTCTATCGGGCCTTCGGTCTATCGGGCGGTCATATCGGGCCTTCAGTCTTTTGACGTCTTTTGGTCTATCGGGCCCATCGTATAATCGGACGCTTCTTTCTATCTGGCTGTATAATTGGCATAATGCAATATAAACTTCACTTTGTTCTCTTCTCTCGTCAGTGGGGCAATAGCTGGTAGGGTGCGTGTCGTCTGTGGGGGTCTCCTCCCGACTCCCGGTCGAACGGGGGATGGTCGGACTGGGATGTCGGAGTTTACGAGTGTTCCCAGGACGTGCGGCAACGGGGTCAAGTGAAGAGGCGGCACTGCAACAACCCAGACGGTGTACGGCCGCCTGGCGTGGCGATGGGCGCCAGGGAACAAGTACAGTTGTGCAATTATGTTGTTGAGTATTCGGTGACTTGAATAAGAATTAAATCCCTTGTCTTCGATGCACGCAATTAGTGCAATACCATAATTTGACTTATCATTTTGCTGCCTTTCCCTCATCAAGACAAACCAGGAATAAAAAACTAAAACAAACAAAACAACGGAATCATCATGTGCAATATGTTTGTTGAGATTGTGACTTGAATAAGAATTAATATCCCTTGTCTTCGTCAGTGCACCAAATTGTCGATTACGCAATTGACTTAATGCAGTTTTTGCTGCTCTTCGCTCATCAAACAAACAAGGAATAAAAAAAACTAATAAACAAAAGACAAAACATCGGAATCATATGTTGTTGCGTCCAGCTTTGTTGGTGAAGTAAACATTATGGTGTAGGCTATCCCTTCTTGAATTTAAATGAACAGTTCGTCACATGTGCCCTTATAACACCGCCATCCCACTTATTCATTCTATGGGGCGGATATTCACAATCAGTACCAATGTTCGCAAATACAGGTACAGTCAACGAATCAAAAATTAGGTCTGCAAATGAGAAGATTTATCTTTTAACCCTCTGCACGCCATATTCATTGTGACTGTAACACAAAAAAGAAGATTCCTCTCTTCCAAGTATCATGAACAAGCAACAGCTTTCATCGAGGTCCCTCACTGAAGTAGAGACAGGGACGGCGCCAGCAAGGGGGTGTCCAGGGGGGGGCGCCACCCCTCTATTTATTATCATACGATGGACAAGAATTTAACTGTTTTTTCGAAATTTCGCCCTCGCTATCTTGTGATTTGTCTAGTAAAAAATATTGGCGGTCAAATATGCTTTTATCGTCGCTAGCACCCCTGCCCCCCGCTTGTCAGACGCGGTTTGGGCTTGCATTTTGGTTAGTAAAAAAAAATTGTTCGCGGGCAAAATGTCCCAACGATTTCGCCGCCTCCTAAAAATTTTACCTGAAGCCGGCCACCTGAGTGAAGCCTTATTGACTATTATGTACTGCAATGGGAATTGTCATTATTATGTAAGAAATGCGAGCACTTTAAAACAGGGCTACGCAAGTAATAACCAGATTTCCAAACTTTTGGCCATGACTGTAATAACGTTAATTGATGCCTTTGTGCTCGTGTGAACTCAAGGCAAAGACGTATTTGATTATACGAATTAATCTATTATTTAATATTATCAATTTGATAATTGTGACAAAAATAAGAAACTAACAGTCAGGCAAAGTAGTTAATTTCGTGTCATTTGGTGTATCTCCGCATGTAGCCGTTTTTAACGGGACTTCGGACAACCAAAGATCACAGTGCGCGGCAGATACGCAATTCAGTACCCTTCAAGCATATAATTACTACACGTGGAAATGCCTTCATTGATATCATACCACTACACGGTAAGAAGAAGAAATATCATGGTATATCCGGGTGTTGGCAGTCTGTATTGACTTCCTGTAACGCGTGATCCTTCCAAATTTCACGTGAAAGCAGGCGTTCGTTGTTTTAGCATGTTCGCCGAACATATTCATGTTGTTGATTTTTAAAAAAGGGTTATTTGCATGAGCTTGTACTCGAATCGAAAAAAAATAGGGTGTTTCTGAGCTCTGGTTAATCGAAATTGAAAGTGTAAAATAAATCTGCTTGAAAATTATGAAACATAGGGTGGTTTAATATAGTGTAACATTGGAATGCGAAAAACAGGCGAGGGGAGGGGTTAAAAAGTCAATTGTACCCGTTTTGGGAAAATAGGCGTAAAATTGGGCTGAAAATGTATTAAAAACACTGCAAAGTAAGGGGTTAAATTCCGCGTCGGAAAAAATCATGGTTACACACCGGCCGCTCAAATATAGAGTAGACACATGGGTATACGGTGAGTGTTTTTTATCCAGCACCAATTGCGTACTTGCTATGCGTAAAACCGCTCGGTTAAAAGGGAGAAGGACCGCAGTAACTAACACCATAGAGGTAAGAAAAAGGTGAGATTGCTTGCCAGACTAATCAAGATCACACGTGCCTGGTCTGGAGCTGACGACTGGCGTGACGTCGAATGTCTGCCAGCCGGACACGGTTAAAGGCTGCCGTCACACTATGACGGAATGGCATTGCGTATGCCATGCGTATGGACAGATGGCATTCGTTGCATATTACGCTAAGTTCGTTCGGTGAATCGCTTGACGTCGTTTAATACGGCAATCATATCGTTGTTGTTCTTCCGTACCTGAAATTCTTAAGTCATGCATAATTTTTTCGACGTATGCCAAACGTACAAAGCCATACGCAGCGCGTACGCTCGGAGTTGCAATGCGAAACGTTTGTATTCTGTAATCAGGACGGAAGCGAATCACCAATCATCTTCTATTGAATCGAGCGTAAGTGAGGCCTTTCTCTGCGAAACTGTGTTGTGGTTGGTAAGTCGAATAAAAATAAATATTACTTCTAAATTTTTATCCATTGGGCTTATCAATGCTTATGCTAGATTGTGCTTCATGTATTGGTGTGTTTGTATTATGTGTGTGTGTGTGTGTGTGTGTGTGTGTGTGTGTGGGTGTGTGTGTGTGGTGTGTGTGCGTGTGTCGTGTGTGTGTGTTGTGTGTGTGGTGTGTGTGTGTGTGTGTGTGTGTGGTGTGTTGTGTGTGTAATGTGTGTGGTGTTGTGTGCGTGTTGTGGTGTGTGTGTGTGTGTGTGTGTGTGTAGTGTGTGTGTTGTGTGTGGTATGTATGTGTGTGTGTGTGTGTTGTGTGTGTTGTGTGTGTGTGTGTGTGTGCGTGTCTGTGTGTTGCGCAAGGTAAAATTGCACACACTTACCTCATGGGTTGTTGCTTAAAATGTGTATACTATGAATAAATGCTGGTAATAATGAGAAATTGTTGTTATCGATT
>JZLH01S0599425.1:9968-27554 GCA_001188425.1 Eucidaris tribuloides
ACGTGCAAATTTTCTCAGTGTTGCTATGAGCATATTGAGTAAATTTGGTGAAGCCATATTCAAGGAAGAGGATTTTTTTCGGAAGAAACAAAATAAACTGATATGTCACCTCTATGAGATGGCAATATGCCGTTTAATATCTATATGATGTCATATCCAGAACCAGTCTGAATCTATACAGTGTTCATGAAGTTCGGTTTTTGCCTAGCAACAAAAATAAAAAATGACCACAAACACGTATAGAAAGGCATCCGAAATTCATCTTTAACTCTTGAAATATAATGGGAAAACATATTATTAAAGACCAAAATGTCTTTTTTTTATGAGTGAAACATATTTAGTGAGAATTCTCGATCACTAGGTTAACGCCAGTGTGAAGAACTTAGTACGAGCTGAACTCGATGTTGGAGTCATGGAAAATGCTGTGTTAATAGCTAAAATCAAATTCGATCCCACGGCGTTAATAAAGAGTGTTTTGGGAATAAACGCAAGCAGATCCTGTCCACCCTACAGAAGACGCTGTCAGAAAAAATTTCAGTTTGGGATAATTGCTAAGAATTCCTTGATTCACAAATCGACATTTAAAGACCTGTGAAAAATGCTATCCTTTAACGTTGATGCACAAACCTTGGCATTGACTTGTTCCAAAGAGCAAAATCCCATACGACATAACGCACGGACATAACCTCAAACTAGCGCGTGCAGGAAAAAAAATCAACTGTTTCCCCACCTTCCTGCCTCTACACATAACGATATTGTGCATATTGTTTTTCCATTATTCTACACACCACATACGTAATTGGCGAAGGTGTCGGCCTAGCCAAATACACAAGACTGTTTCGTTATATCTGCATAATATTGCAAAATCAAGAGAATACAATTGGATTGTATACCACCTGAATTTCATCTACTGCAATTGCGGTGGCGAATATATACGCATATATACGCATTCTCTTTCGTATACCTTGTCCTCAAGTTAAACAATGAAAACCTCTTGAATATTGTGAGCGATTACGATGTGGACGACGTCCATAGTTTAGAGAACGTACGGGATGCAGGGAGAATTAAAGTTCATATGCTTTCATTATGTATCGGCATCGAGACACTTCCTTACATCGCAGTTCCATCAGCAAATTTGCACAGGGACGTGATGTGTGCCCACAACTATGGCATGCATCACTAGCATAGTAGCTATGGTGATACATGCTATTAATGCTGCAGTGAGATATATGTTGATATATCAACCCACCGATGGAAAAAGTACTTAAGTGGTACATTCAGGAACAGATATAAAGTCTCTCCACACGGTTCTTTCTTGAATTGACCTTTCCAGAGATCTATTTTTTACGTGATTTAGGAAGGTTATTTTCTCGCAAATGCACAATATTTGATATCTTAACTATACACACACTACAGAATTAGATTTGCTCGACTAATACTAAACGCAGAATGTTACATTGCAAACTTAACTTTTCGTACAGTTAGAGTGGCAATCTGTTGGTGATAGCGTATATCAATTTGCTTGTAAATGTTTAACAACTATAGACGGGCTATTGAATTCAAATGTGTAGATGTACCCTCTTCGAGGTTCTCAAGAACTTGAGGGCAATTATATTAAACAAGTTCTTAATAAATGAACTGCAATACCTGGATACCAGCTTGAATACCACAGCAGTTGATACTGTCTGAGCTTCTTCTTCAGAGCTTCTCTCAGCTAGCTTTCTGGAAACTCTTGGCGCCTTACTTCCATGCTTCCCAGTGATGTTCACCCAGCCTTCCTATGGGATACCAGCGTCACTAACTATCGCTTCAGTTGGTCCTTGAAGCGCTTTCTTGAGGCTCTTTTGTTGTGCTTGCCCAGGCACAGCTCTCCATGAAAACAGCTCTGGGCAAACCTCTGTCCTCCAGTCGTGTAAGATGGCATGTCCATCAAGTTGCCTGAATAATAGATTCAATGGTGGAGATAGTACCCGCTCCAAGACTTCGTTGTTTGTCTTGCAGTCTTGCCAGTTGATTTGTAGTGCAGAACAGATACATCGCAAATGGAAGGGCTCCAGAAGTTTCACTCTGATCCGGTACAGAACCCAGGCTTCTGATCCATACAGAAGAGTGGTGATGACAACGGCTTTGTACAGGAGGATCTATGTAGAGAGGCGTTGTGAGCGATTCTTCATTACAAGTTCCTGCAGGCAACCAAAGAAATATTAGCTTTAGCTAGGCAGTTGTCAACATCCTATTCAGTTAATTGTAGCATCATTCATTTGGAGATGACACTCCCAATGTATGTGAAGCATCTTACTATCATGTCACTGTGGAGATTCACTAACCCTGTCTGACCTTCGTGGAGCTGTTTCATGATGGTATGAGCCTTAAAGGTGGGCGCAATCAAGTCTCGAAAAGATTTTCCAAATACCTTCTCTGCTGACTGCATCACCTTCCTAGGCAGATCTATGAATATTACATACAGTCCCATTCCCTGCCATTTTCTTGAAACTGCCGAAGGATAAATGTCATAATCCTCTGCCGTTCCACGATGATTTGCTCTGAACAATGCTGAAGCCACACTGTCTTTCTGGTATAGTTTTTTTTTTCCCTCAGCAATGGTAGAAGTTAGTCGGTTCAAAGTGAGTCCATAGCAAGAATCTTCCCTGCGGTGGATAGCAGAATATGTCCACTGTAGTATGAACAATCTAATTTCTCTCCTTTGGTCTTATACAAGGAGAAAATAACAACATTCTGGAGATCCTCTGGGATGACTCCTTTCTCCAAAGATGTCACAAATATGTCTGACACTCTCAAGGAGAATACTATCTCCTGACTTATAAACACCTGCTGGTATGCCATCCACTAAGGGAGCTGTGTAGCTTATTGGCTGAATTCACTTCGGCTTTTGTCGGGGGTTGTCAAGTATAGTCCTGACTGCCTCCTATAGGCAATCTTTCCCATTGCCTCTTCCTGCACCTCGCGCATATCTGCGAAGAGGACTGTTTCCATAGTGCTCATACAGTTCTGACCACCGTGTCGGCGTATGGCTGAGTTCGTTCTGCTTTGGTAGTCTACCACAGGTCCATTTCTCTCAGCTCTTTCTGAAATGTTGCAAGCATTTCTTGTCGTGCGCCTGGCAGAAAGTCGTTAGCAAATGCTCTAAGCAAAAGGTTGTTTACAGTTAATTGCCTCTAAATTGAAAAAGGAAAGTTATTCCATTTTCTGCCTAACATACTCATTAAGGGACCTGAAAGAACACAGTAATTTGATTTCATGCGAAATAAGCCAATGATTTTCACGTTATAAGCAATTTATTGTTAACGACCTTTTGCTTAGAGCTTTTTCTAACGACTTCCCGTCAGGTGCACGACGTTCTGTAAGGCATTTTTGGTTGATGGCTTATCTGGTTTAAAGAGGAGTCTGTCAAAACATGGTCGTTTCTCATGGAAGAGATTCTGGATTTCCAAATGTTTTTCATCAAACCTGTCTCCATTTTTCCTGCTGGTGTGGTCAGCTACTTCCGCAGAAACGTCTTGAAGGGGTGAATTTCAACTGCCGCCATCGAATTCTCTGGACCCCGATCCTCATCTGACAACTCACTAGTGATTTCGCTTCGTCGATCATCCAATTTGCTCTTAAACTCCTTTCCAAGACCAAACAGTCGACCAACATGCCGTTTCTTCGTCTGTTGTCCTTTCTTCTTAGGTGGTGGTGATCAGCAAAGTAGTCTTCACTGGGCGTGATATGTGTGTTTGCAGTGCATCCGATGTATCTCAATTGCGCACAAGGACTTTACATAATCGAATAAAAAATGGTATATCTCTGGAACATAGCTGCGAAGCAATTTTTGTCTTTTAGGTATACTTCCAAACACGTCTATCCCGTTTGAAAATTGATATACAAGTACCCCCTCTATTTCAGTTGCATTTGTTTTTTTAGGGGGCATGATTGCTTTATTTATTGTTTTGCATCGTAAATTCGTTTGTGTAGCTTTAACTATTGCACTCTCTGTAACATTTTCATCAAAATGAAAGATACCGAATACTTCAAGACAGAAATTGGCGTAAAGCTGTCCGAAAGGTTACAGGCCGTTATTTCGAATGTTCGTTATTCCGAAGGCTTATCTTTTCCGAAGGTTCGTTTTTCCGAAGGAGTATGCAGTTTGGATTAACGTACCTATACTCGGATTAATTTACTCTCGTGTACATAGGAAATTTGTGTGTTCGGAATAATGAGTCGCGCCCGTCCAAACAGGGTGTCTGTTATACCTCTCCCAGCCCCAACTCGGACCTGTAGAAAGTCCGACCGATAGATTTGTGGGTTGATTCTGTTAGGTATTTATAAGTAATCACTGTCAGATCACTCCACCAATCCAATGTATTTTTGGATGCCAAAGATTTGATGTAACCTCTGTGGTCATTATGGACTGAACTCGATTTTCCCGCAAATTGTTGGTATCAGTCTGTCTGCGGTAATGCGGTTAAGCCGCTAGACGACTTGAAACATTTCCAAGCATACATTAGCTGCAATATTGACGATATTATGATGCAACGTTCACGGTTAAATCACTGTGTCTTAGCTAAAATCGGTCGTGCATTGCATCGGCGAAACGGACAGAGCGATAAAGCAAATGGCGGTATTCTCTTTTGATTTTGTGTCCAACTGCCATTGCTTTATTTCCGAAATGAGGACGGCTTTGTGGGGCCAGTCTGGCATCCGTTGGGTCAAGGATGATTGCGATCTTCATGTCATCTTATCATTCGAAGCACAGCAGATGTTATCTCCTCATTGTTTTGTAAAATAAGGGAAGGGGTATAGTGTTCTAGAACAAATATGATGCGAGGGATTGGTAAAGATGCGGAGATGCCGAGGAAAAGGTAGAAAAGGGAAAAAAGTGGAGAAGAAAACCAAAGATAAAGAAAGAGAAGGAAAGGGGTGATTTAAAAGAGAAGAGCAGAAAGACGGAGTAAATAAATGTTTGGAAACACAGAATATGAATATCAAAGTGGACAATGGTCGTTAAGAACGTTGGTCCCACAATGAATCTATAGGTAATGCCAAACCAGTGGCGTAACAGCCGGAGGCAGGGGGCAGACTCCCCCCCCCCCCCAATTTAAACGGAAAAAAATCAACCAAACCACCGGGAAAAATAAAAGGAAAGGACGCACATTTTGGACTTGAAATTTCTGGCTCCCCACCCCCATAAAAGGCACCTGTTACGCCGCTGTGCCAAACATTATATTCTATATAATGTGACCATTAAGATGAAGTACCGAAAGATTACCCCCAGTTTATTCTTACCTAATTACCAATCCAACAATGATATAATTTAATCTTTAAACGAGCGGAATAGAAAGAAAGAAGAAATAAGTGCTCATGCTTTCGATCAGTTACAGCAGGCAGTTAGAGTTACACCAGCTGGTAAGTGACGTCAAATGTTTGTGTTTATCTACCCAAATCCTACGAGTAAACAACTAATGTTTTCATCGCGAAGAATCGTCTGACCCTAAAGTGGTATCAATGTTATTGCTTTCGTCACTCCCGCCACATGATTTCGTCATCGAATCAATAAAGTTCTCTTTAGAGAAGCAAATGACTTCCGGTGAGAGACGCTTTTCTCGGAAAACCGGTCTCCGCGCTGCACCGCGAGGTGACACCATGCGCTCTCTCCCCGTACATGATTCACCCGCTACGGGCAGATTTGGGCGTAAAGTGAGATTGGATGTGCACGTGTGGGTGACGTGCGCTACCGTTGAAAAAATCACACCCGAACTAATAGGGGAATGGGGTATAAATACCTCCCCTTTGATAAATAAACAGACATCGAGTGAAGCTATTCGAAGGTCATAATGGTACGAATGACGTGTTAATTAGGGTCCCTCTAGTAAACATTGCGAGGAGGAATGAGTCCTTTTATTTCGTGAACATACACTGGAGAAAGCGTCACTATAGAAAGGTTTGTCCTCTGCTATCAGTTGGAAGAGCATAAAAGGTATATAGAAGGTCTAGAGCAGTGGCGTCGATTCATTTTTTTTTCTTTGGGGCAATTAATGTCCAAAAAAATCGGAACGCTCCGCCTGCAAACTTGCAATCCAACATTTTCGCGCAGATTATTTTAATGTAAAGTTAAATGGTTTTGAACTGCCTTGCACTGATTTCTGGACATTGGCTTGCATTATACTTAATGAATTTTGCCAAGGAGTCAAAATAACTTTGTGGCAAAACTATAATGTTTGCACCCCATATTTTCATCCCCCCAGCTCCCCCCCCCCCTCCCCCGATCGACGCCCTTGGCGTATAAAGCGAGATCGCCACGGAAGACACCACCGAATTTTGAGGGGATGAAACGTACACAAATAATATTTGGATAAGTCAAGTTTTTGATATATCGAGATGGATTTGAAGAAGTCAGAAATGATGAACAACTATTAGGTATTTCTACAGCAAGAATAAAGTACCGAAGTGTGACGTCACTCCGGTTCAGATATATGTGTGTGGACAATGGCGGAACCAGGTGCAGTGCAGTGCAGTGCATTGCAGCTGCTTGTTTCTACCGATAGGAGAGCTGCAGTTGCACTGAGTTAGGGTTTGGCTATTGTCCCCACATATTTCAGAACCAGTTTGACATCATCTCTGCTTCCTATATCAAATGAGTAAATACTGAATAAATGAACAATTGAATGAGTAAATGAATGACCAAGTAAATGGACAAATAAATAAATTAATTAATTAATGATTTAAACAGTTAATAAATTAATAAGTAACTGATTAAATATTCAATAGAAATACAAATAAACGAAATGTAAAAGTGAGCCACTTCCACGAACGGAGGAAATAAAAGAATATGTAATATTCTATTTATATCATGTTTATTATTTGGTCAGGGGAGCTTGATGATTGCACACTTTATCCTCAGATTTAGTAGAGCAATGTGATCGGTTGGTTACCGCAAAAACATTAATTCCTCGGCTTAACCTGATTGCGTGAACGCCATTAACCCAGTTATATATCAAACATCATTTTGATCGCATAAAACGTGTAGATTATTAAAATGCCAGCGTATATCTCACACCTCGAAAAGCCCCGTAATCTTCCCGGGGAGTCGGATGAAATCACCGCATGAAATCGAATGGATGGGTAAAGGTTACTGATTTGTAAACGGGCATGAAAACATCCGAATACATGTATTAACAAAAATAGCAACATGCATTCCTAAATATTATTAGTTATCATTATTTAGGCGTATATACCACGGAGACACGGAATATATGCTACTTGGGGGTGACAGTAACTATATCCTCGGATTTTGCCGCGTATGATGGCTGAACTTTGCCGTTTTAGAGAGATAGGTAGAATAATTTCACTACACAAACTTCATTATTTTAATCAACCGGTAAATCAGTGTGCGATGAATCGGATTTGATTGTGTGTAGGTGGAATCAACGACATTTGTTTCATTCACAGTCATAGGAGAAATCATATTTGTCGTCTCATACATCATGTCAAAGGCGTATCGGCATGTTATTTGGCATTCAAAAAACATGTATATGTGTTTAATATTTCCAAAGAATGCAGTCTAAACAAACAAGGAAACGAAGCGACAACCACGATGCGTGTGTTTGTGTGTATGTGTGTGTTTGTGTGTGTGTGATGGTGTGTGTGTGTGTGTGTGTGTGTGTGTGTGTGTGTGTGTGTGTGCGCGTGTGTGGTGTGTGTGTGTGTGTGTGTGTGTGTGTGTGTGTGTGGTGTTGTGTGTGTTGTGTGTGTGTGTGTGTTGTGTGTGCGCGCGTGTTTAAGTGTTATGGGGGCATTTTTTGGCGAATAAAGTAATATGTACATTAATTGATGTGGGCACTGCAATAAATATAATTTTGATTACGTCGCTGACAACCTACGTAAGCAATTACACAAGTATTTGATTTTTATTGTAATACACTACTGCAGAACCAAATGAACATCTGACAAAAACTGAACTGATGTTAAGATTCTTCTGTCACATCCCAAACAAAACCCCATGCATCGATATAATGATGATGATGATGATGATAATAATAACGATGATGATGATGATGACGACGACGACGACAACGACTATGACGACAATACATGGGATTCAAGCGTTAATGACAGTGACATATAAAACGTTCAAAGACCCTTAGTCCCTTCAATAAGTTAATAACCACAATAAAGTTTGACATTACCGAATTTATCACTGATATGAGGATAAACATTCTAAACTGTATATGGGAATTAGTGTAAATAAGTTTGAAATCGAAAACGACATAATTCATTTTTAAACGAAAATAAAATGTTATTTCCCCAAAGTCGTATTTGGTGGCCTTTCCAGTCATTTTAGATCAATCTTTTGATAAGCCAAATTTAATCTACATTTAGAACGTATTTTACCCAGACAAAGGCAATGAACGTGATATTTGAGTTGAAAAGGCATACACAAACGAGAAAGAACACATTCGCGCTTGCATACACACACACACACACACACACACACACACACACACACACACACACACACACACACACACACACACACGACACACACACACACACACACACACACACACACACACACACACACACACACAACACCACCCATAACACACACACACAACACACATACACACACACACACACGCACATACACATACATAATAATAAAAACAAACACACACGTACGCACACACAATATACTAACACCAAACATACAACATGTAGTTTGTTAGGCAGCGATGTAATGCATTTGACAATTTATTTAGCATAATTTGTCTGGAATTATAGTTACACTTGGGTACACGAGAACGAGTAGAAACAGAAAAAAAGTAACAACAAGATACATAACTTCTAAACGATAATGTTGTTATTGTTTTGGCGGCCTGTAAAATGTACGATGTATAGGGTATACATGTCTGGGAACAAAAGTACTTCGGGAACGCCCCTTTTAAATGCCAACTTTAGACACACTAGACGGCTAGCTCTCCACAACTTAATTACCAGTGTGTAATTCAGTGATATGAAGCGTCCCAGAGTTTTGGGTTTCATAGATTTTTGGTCTTAAAAATGAATTCTGACGCCGAAAAATCTGATGCAATCTCAGCGTTACGAAATTACACTGCACCGATACGCTCTTGAAACAACTCAAGAAGCGAATCGCCCACTTCAAATGTTTGTTTGCATTTACACTTGAAATGTTTGTTTGCAGTTTGCACCCATGTTCAACAGAGCGGGAGACACGAGACAGAGTCGAGAAGAGTTATTACATTTAGTTTTTAATTAATTACTGTCTGACAAGTGGGTTATGTTTGCTAGTTAGATACTAGTATGTACTGTACCTGTATTTCTAATGCATGCAGGCAAGCATTCCCCATATTTTTTTATTATCATTACAATTAAAAACCTTCACTTCTGTAACTTTTATTTCACGATTACATATTAATCATGTAATCCTCCAGTCGTGTAAGACAGTGATTTCTTCAGTAAAATTGCATTAAAAACTTTTAATTAACATATGTTTTGCAATTAATTTTAAAATTCACTGAATATTACAAGCTAAAAGGAAGATGATAATAATATATTCAAAAGGATAAATGGTACTTTTAAATCAGAATTATTGTAAACTACATTTCTTGTGCTTTTGTTTGCTATTCATGTAGATGTCTAGAATGCTAACAATCTGGTAAGACTGAATAAAACAACTGAAATAATAAAGGTACTATGAATACATACTGCTAGAATGTAGTTAATGTCATAATTATAGTCCAATAGTGAAATGTATGAATCATCTATTTTTAGAGGGGTCAGGGGGTGGTGGGTCCTTGTTTGCAAGGTTTTGATTACAGATGTTTTCAATGACAGCGGTATACAGCCAACGCCGACGAGCCTTGAAGGTATAGGTATAAGGGAGTGTACAAAATCTTTTATGAAAATTAATGTACACTGCAAAACGATTGAACACTTTTATAAACACTTTTCTGTAACACTTTAAAAACACTTGTTCATATGGAAATCATAAACAGGCTTAATGTATCACCTATATGATATCAAGAGTTCGTGTTTATGTCTGAACACTTCATAAATACTTGGATACGTTTCATAAACACGTTTAAGTGTGTAGATGTTGAAAATCATAAACGCGTCAACAAACATTTTTGGAAGATCTAAATCTAAACACTTAAGTGTTCATGTGTTCATAAAAATGTTTGTTGACGCGTTTATGATGTCCAACACCTAAACACTTAAACGTGTTGACGTGTTTACAAAGTGTTCCAGAAATAAACACAAACTTTTGATATCATACAGGTGATACCCAGAATTTTTAACTAAACGTCTTTATGATTTCCAGATGAACGTGTGCAAGTGTTTATAAAGTGTTACAGAAAAGTGTTTACGAAAGTGTTTAGTATTTTTACAGTATATGTGCGTGTATGCGGTTGTATGAACAATCTTGGTTAGGATGCTTTAGAAATAAAAGTGATTGGGACATTTGGTATTGGTATAATGTGATGTTATTAATAGTTTTAATAGCGACTTCTTTAACCAAAAAAGGTATTTCTGAAACGCTCTGAACGCTTCTGAATATCTATACAGCGCCAGTAATTACTTCTCCTGACACAAAAACATTCACATAAAACAGATCAGGTGCACCTCCTTAAACTTTTCAAAATTTAGAAAATCATGAATTTTACGCAGTGTAATTCATGAAAGTAGGCCTTTTTTTTAAATTTTCGCCGCCATGTTTTTTGCCCTGCCTAAGACTCTTACCCTATCGCACCTGTAACAGACACTTATATACTAGTCACAAACACACAGATGTATTCAAACAAAAAGACAAGCACGAACTTACACTCGCACACTGATACACGCAATTGTTTATGAATAGCAAATTCTACTCACATGAATAAATTGATCCTTGGTTACCACAACAGATTGAACTTGTAATGATGTCCATATGGTCTGCAAAGTGTAAGCAACGACGTGTGATATAAAACAGCCCATTGAATATTTGATAAGACAATTAAAGGGGTCCTCCGGGAAAGTTTCTATTTTTTACTCAAGTAGTAAATAAATCAGTTGCGATATGTGCGATTGGGGATTAGGAATAAACCATTAAACAGCAGCAAATTGTATATACTTTGAAAAACAACTGTAACTTTAAAAATGTATATATTTTCGAAACTTCGAAATTCCAGTCTTTACTTATTGGTAGTAACATACATTCTCATTCTCGATTTTTGGTCTTGGAGTAGATTTATTTAATTATACATTTATGTATGTATGTATGTATGTATGTATGTATGTATGTATGTATGTATGTATATATTTATGTATATATGTATGTATGTACGTATGTATGTATGTATGTATGCATATATGTATACATTTATTTATTTATTTATTTATTTATTTATTTATTTATTTATTTATTTATTTATGTATGTATGTAAGTATTTTATTTATTCATTTCATTTATTACATATTTTTTATTAATTAATTAATTCATTCATTTATTTATTTATTTATTTATTTATTTATTTATCTATCTATTTATTTATGTATGTTTGTATGTATGTATGTATGTATGTATGTAAGTATTTTATTTATTCATTTCATTTATTACATTTTTTTATTTATTTATTTATTTATTTATTCATTCATTCATTCATTCGTTTATTTATTTATTTATTTATTTATTTATTTATTTATTTATTTATTTATTTATTTATTTATCTATTTATTTGCCTATTGGTAGGGATGATTTAATCGTGTGATCACAGCAGAGTTGTTTCATAATAAATAGACCTATAGCATTTAAGTGAAATGTAGCCCCAAAAAGCTATCTTTTTATTTTCTTAAAGTGCCGATAGACCAGGCGTGTCGTATTGTTATCGCTGGGCTATTGCGTTGTTGAAGAATTAGATTTCTTGAATGCTGGAAAATATATAAAACATTTGGCCTAAATTTTGAAGAATGAATAAATCGCCAAGAAATTACTTGTCTAAATAAATAGATAAATAAATAAGTAAATGAATAAATAAATAAATAAATAAATAAATAAATAAATAAATAAATAAATAAATAAATAAATAAATAAATAAATAAACAGGAATTTAATTGTATTCGTATCCGCATTCTGTACGGCATATCACCTTATTGCATGATGCAATACACTGGAATGCAACTTGAAATCCAACTGATGTACGAATGATGCGTGAATGCTGATAATTTACCTGGCGTAGTTTCAAGTCAATTCAATCACTACAGACTTTATCACCCACGGAATTCCCGTTCCGTTTTCATCACAGTTGCGCTACTCACTTGAATACACACTATACATCATCTTTCTCGTTCTCGACTGTGATTAAAAAAGGGGCTTCTATTTGTTTGCCCAATACAGTATTATCCAACCATGCAGTCAGTGCGCTTTGCTCCCTAAATTGGATTTGACTAAATCTGGTCCCTGACTATGACATTTGCGTTGCTCTATCAATATGCTAATTAATCCCGGCCGAGTAATGGTCATTCCTTCAGAATGTTGACTGCAATGGGAAAAAAAATGACTTATCCGTAAATGGGTGTGGTTATGAGACATTCCAATTTCTTCTTCTTTTTTCGTCACACACACACACACAAACACGTCGCATATAAAGACGCACAGTTCCAAGTAACACTATTACAATCACACTTTCACGTACGGGTGCACACACAAAATATCACCGACAGATACTTGGATGGACAGGAGTTTTCGTCTTAGCTATGCATGGTTTACTTCGAAAAGATTTAACTCGATGAAACTGACTGTCAAGCACACACATTCCAATGAAAGCGTTCTGCCTATGACGTTCCTCCGTTGATAAGTGCGATGTGGCCAGCGCGCAGGCCCGTAATTCTGGTATAAATACACACGGCGGGCGAACCTATTGGTATCACTCATTCGAGAACTCAACAGCGCGGCGCACCGCACTCGAGAGTCACGTCTGGTGTAGCGATCGATCTTAAAGAAACCACAATTCTCTCACATTCATTCGAGCTGATTTTCTTGGACACTTTCAATCTAAAACGGGAGACAACTCATCTGCAGATAATCCGAACTCAACTGAATAATTATACGCATATACATACCAAGGACACCTGTTACTTCGAAGAGAATATTATACGGGAAGAGATAACCCCGGGGTGTCATCATGAAATTCGTGGCTAATCTTAGAGGAGTGTTGGTGTTGATTAACCTCATCTTTGTGCTATGTTTAGTGGACAACCAAGTGGAATGTAGACCAGCCAGGAAAGCGAGAGCCGCTGGCGACTCGGTGAGTTATTACTCTCTATGATTTATCTTATTTAACAGATTAAACACTACAATAAATTGTCAGTAAAACGAGATGCAAATTGTCGTCATCAATATCTGTAATCATACAATCAACTTTTCTGAAGCAACTATCTTTCTAACTATTTCAGAGCCAAGGTTAGAGCGAAAAGAAGTAACAGAGATTGCTTGCTTGTGACTGTAAAAGTTGAACATAGTAAGCAAAACACATTCATGGGTCCAGTTTTGATGATAATGTTTATAAAATAGTCATAATAAACCATGAAACATTAATGCCTCGTATATCATGCATATGCATCCTACTGGAATCGAAGTATGATATTAACGTGTTTTTTTTTTACTTAATAACGGCGAAAAACTCACTTTGCAGAACATGTTTTTGCTTGTTTTGATTACTTACAAAATGTATTCGACATAGATTACTGTCTGATCTATCACATACAGTGGCAGAGAAATAAAAACAGAAAAGAAAACTGAATCATTTGCGATATATTTCAGCAGAGCGTTAAAATCAAGATTTACCATCATTTTCGCTGCTGCGCGCTGTAAACAGTTACCAAAGTATTTCTGTATCGAGTAAGTGATTGCAGTGAAGAGAGACACAGGTGCAAATCAGTAGCACGCCCACTAAGTGTTCCCTAATACTATCATCATGTGATAAATTGGAGAAGACACCAAGGACAAACACTTGCACTTAATTAATTTTCAGTCACTTAAGTAGTTTGACTATTAAATTATTTATTTCAAAAAGGGTAAATTAAGTTACAGCAAAGTACAGGATATTCGCTAAAGTATTCATGGATTGACAAATATAAGTATTGATGGGTTTGATCGAAAGAATAATGGTAACGGTGTGCGTGTCAGTGTTTGATAGGTCTACAAGCGTTTTGGGGTGCCCCGGGAGAACTGTTGAAGAGCCTTCACAAAATGGTTCGTTTGGGTGACATTTGATCTTATTGGTTCTTTGGGGAATATTGTGTGGGTTCTTCAACACAACCAAGAACCCTTGAATATGAATTCGGGGCAGGAAGGGGATGAGAACGGCCTATACGCCATTGTTCATGTTAATACATGAACCGTCGTTGTTACAAGATCTAGTTTCAAGTTCACGTTACAAAAATGAGAATGTATCAAAGGGTTTTTATTGGGGCGATGTTTGCTAACTTATATAAAATGTTGGTTTAAAGACACTATATAACAGTGTGGAAGCCCTATTGAAAAAATTGTCAAACTGTGCTATCTGACATATCTGACAGTGTTTGGATGGGCAAATAAACACCCTAGAACACAAAAGTTTAGACAGTTATGCTGTCACCAGTAAAATATGTACAGACAAAGCTGGGCACATGAATTTATTATCGGGCGATAGGAAATTCTGCCACACAGCACTCTATGGGGGAGAACAGGAATGGTCGCTCAATGATTTACACTTTTTAAAGGCACTTAATGATCGTTTTGAACCACAATTTTTTCAGGGGTTCATTTTTAGACCTTATCAGAGACACTGGTAGCATGAGGAATCATGAAGCTCAGATTTTTAAAACTGGAAACAATGTTATGCGATGCCTTTAATATAAACGGTGCCGATGATGCATTGTTTATGTTTATTCCTTAAAACAGTTGCTTAAAAATATCGTCTCTGATAATCTGCAGATAATCATAAATTACAGATATTTATTTTTACTAGGACCAATCACATTTTACTGGGTCCAAACACTGTACTCACGCTTTTAACGGAATATGACTAGGTTAATTTAGACAGGACTCTCAGTACCATTCTAATAAAACTCCATAGACACGGGATATTATATTCATATGCAGATAATAAAAGCGTTTAACTTAATCTAAGCATTGGTGTAAAATATGTGATAGTCGTAATGCAGGTAGTACTTTGGCTACCATCTCTTAATATCGAATAAATACGTAACCCCCCTCCCCCGGACGCTATGTTTTTCCCCCACGAACTTTCGAAACTGTTGCTACATATTGCTAAAGAACACGTTAATCGCCAAGTCGCTTTGTGTGGCTACATCGGATAGCGCGCTGTATTGATTGCGCGTTTTGACCCCTGTTCGAAACCCGCACTACGATTTTTGTTTTTGCAGCGGTTTATTCCGTCAATGCTGTGGGGAAAAAAAACACCCCACCCCACACACCATTCCCTGGCTATTCAGAATCTTGTAACAGGTCGCGAAAGTCCTCGCGATGAAATCAAAGAGAGAAATCGATAATTGATGGTGATCGTATTGTTTGGGAACATCCTACCCTTCGTATTGACGAACCACGTATTAATCTCAATTATGAGAGACACGATAGGGTAATCAAGAATATGTTGATACTTATTCAACAATTTGGTGTCATCAGAGACAACAAGGCCGGGCTTCGCTTCCCGTTGCATCGAAATTGTCAAATTTGTTTGAATCGTTTGTTCGCCATCGATTGAAAAAGATAAGAATCGGTGTGCATTACATTCGAGGGTACTCTTAAAAATTCTACAGGCTCACTTGTAAAAAAGGGAGTGACATCGTGACATTGCCTTGCATCGGCAACGCACCCAATACGCGTCCGACGTGATCACTGCGAATGGGCGCTAACTTCAATTAGCACAAGTGCGAACCGAGTTATGTAATACCAAGGGCAGATACGAAGGGGGTGGTAAATCTTGTACTACGTAACATGATTTTTTTTCGTTCGAGGTAAACCGTGTATCTGCCAGGACGGAGCTTTTACCCAAAGACACAGACCATTAAGAAGTTATTCATGGTTGGCTATTCCCAACGGGATGGGATAATCACACCAACATACCCTAAAGACGGCGATCACGCAGCATGAGATTTGAGCATGACTAAGCATCGAGCATTTTATGATATTTCTCCAAGGAGAAAACGTGAATGTTATTTAGGAGTAAAATGTAAAATGACTGTCAACTTAAGACATGCATTCGTGGATAATTTGTCCACTTGCGTCGAACGGAAACGCATTTAGCGACATTTTGATACTAGAATGCAACGAAAAATACGAAAGGTATCTTCAAATCGAGGTTTCAGTGTTAACCAGGAGCGAGTAAATGGTGGGATTCACATAAGATCGTGACAAAAGTTAAAGAAATACTTGAATCTGTCTAGGGTTATTATGCTGGTGCTGCTTCTACATCTACTGCCGATATGACTCCTATTTAGTCCTGCTGCTACCCCTCTTCATCTCCTCTTTCTGCTTATCCTCTTCCTTCTACTACTACTTTTACTACACTACTACTACTACTACTACTACTACTACTACTACTACTACTACTACTACTACTTCTATTTCTACTATTGCTAGTCTACTACTACTACTGCCTGTTAATACTGTCTGCTACTACTACTCTTTCTACTACTGCTACTGCTACTACTACTACTACTACTACTACTGCTAGCTGCTACTACTACTTCCACTACTATTACTATTACTACTACTACTACTACTACTACTACTACTACTACTTCTTCTTCTTCTACTGCTACTACTTCTATTTCTACTATTGCTAGTCTACTTCTACTACTACTGCTATAGCTACTACTACTACTACTACTACTACTACTACTACTACTACTACTACTACTACTACTACTACTACTACTACTATTACTTCTACTACTCCAACTACTGCTTCTCATATGTATTACTACTACTACTACTGCTTCATTACAAGGCGTGCTTCCCAACAAATTCACCAATAAAACAACTAAGCTTCATAATGATGAATCTGAATTTCGTAATAATCCAATCACCAACAACTTCTTGCAACTAACAACTGATCCGTTGAGGAGTCCTTTGACTTTGTGCACAAGCTTTAAATAAATACAAACAACAAAAAATAAACAATTTAGAACCAAAAGGCTCCATATATCGGGCAATTGTTTTGTTAATTGTAACAAACCATGTCGTTTTTTTTGTGCCAACCATTTGCTTTCTTTCCAGAAGGTGTGACGATTTACATAAGCTAATACATTACTATAATGTTCTGATACCCATTCGGTGTCGGAGGTAAACCCGTATAAAATGAGCTTGTTGCAATCATTTAAATTACCATGGAATTAGTCTACCGGTGCACATCTGTGTGTCATTTACGAAAGGGTACCTAACGACAGTGGTCAATTTATTGAAATTTAAACACCCAACTGTACAATGATTCTTATTTGCATCTCGCGAGGTCACACTTGAACTAACCAATTTCCCATTTCTATTGGCGCTTCTTGTAAAAAAATAGGAATTCGTTATATCGA
>JZLH01S0599440.1:7501-27438 GCA_001188425.1 Eucidaris tribuloides
CGTACAGCAGCATGTCTCAAAACATTCCGCAAGTAAAAAGCGCCCTCTTTGGTAATTAGGCTTATCATTATGCTTACATCACCGTTAAAGTAATAGGCTAACATTGTGGTGCTTTAATTTATTTTTTTTCAAATTTTGATATCTGAACTACATAGTAATGTTCATATGGACAAATAAACACCCTAGAATAAAAAAAGTTTGGAAAGTTACACTGCCAATGGCAAGTTATGCATGAATAAACAATTAAAACTCGGGGCGAGTTTAAATAGCCTAGGTGTGCACACAGCAAGTCTATGGGAGAAAATGGGCAGGTGAATCCGATCAACTTACGATTTTCACTTTTTTAAAGCACTAAATAATCATTTTGAAATACATTTTTTTCAGGGCGTCATTTTCACACCTTATCAAAAACACTGGTAGTATGTGGAATCATGTAGCTCAGATTTTTTTTTAAACTGTGGTAAATGTTAGCCAATACCTTTAAGGGCAAAGTCTTAGCTTTTAAAAGTTATTTGTTCTGTTCAATTTGCTTGTTTCAATCTCGAGATATGTTGTCAACAACAAAAGGGTGGAATCACAATTTTGTCACCTTTTTTCGGGACTGTAGAAAAAGTGGCACAATCGTGATTTTACCCTTTCTTATTCAAATCAACATATCTCAAGATTAATATAAGCAAATTAAACAAATTTAACGGTATTTGAAAGCTTACACTATGCACATTACGTTGACGTGAGCATCATGTCACAAGAGTATTTTCTAATTGAACAAAGAGGGCAGTTTTCACTTGCACAATTTTTTTGAGACACACTATATAACACTGTGGAAGCCCCATTTAAAAAAAATGTCAAACTTTGCTTTCTGGCATATCTGACAGTGTTTGAATGGACAATAAACACCCTAGAACACAAAAGTTTAGACAATTAAGCTGTCACCAGTGAAATATGTACAGATGAAAATTGGCACATGAATTAATTCTCAGCTGAGAACAAAATCTGCCACACAGCACTTTATGGAGAACTGGAATGGTTGATTTCCACTTTTTAAAAGCACTTAATGATCGTTTTGAACTGCAATTTTTTCAGGGCTTAATTTTTAGACCTTATCAGAGACACTGGTAGTATGAGGAATCATGAGGCGCAGATTTTTGTTAAAACTGGAAACATTGTTATACAATGCCTTTAAATTCTGAAGATTCGGAAAATCATGGGGGTTTTGCAGTGTAATTCTACAAATTCAGACCTTTTCGCCCCCAAGGATTTCCCCCTCATGAAGATTCTACCCTGGCGCCTCCCTTGCTCCCAAACCCTACCCACTCTCAGTTATAGGGACTGTACTATTTATGCAACATTTTCTATTGACCATTAAGGCTGCAGAAAATAGTATTTTACAATAATATGATGTTGATTCACATTTGGGAGTTGCTGTAGAGTAAATTTCACTGCAGGCATACTATTCTCACAATCGAGCCACACATGCATGGATACACATTCAGATGCAAATTCCCAACAATGAGAGGCACTCTTTCCCCGTTATTGTTCATGTTAATTCTTGGGAAAACACACTGAGTCGTCAAATTTTAGTAATGTAAACTGACAACATAACTGTACTCTAATATAATTTCCTTTGTTTAAAATGTTTTTGTGTATGTGTGAATTTGTTAAACAACGGAAATTAAATCAAGTTTTGTCAGTTGACATAACCAAACTTTGACGGGTGTTTTTGTTTTCCCATACATTAATATGAAGAACAAAGGGGAAATTCAATTGTTGTCCAAACAGCTGAAAGTTTTGTTCATACACAACTGGGAAAATTTGATGTATAATTCTATTTACACTCTAACTTGAAAATTTTAAATGTTTGCTGCTTCAAACTTGTAGTGATTCAAGAAGAATCATGTTGGCATTGGGGACAATATGTTCAATTTTTCTAGGAAAGACGCAAACATTTTTGAGACAAAAGATATACTGTACCAACTGCCAAAATTAAAAGAATGGAAGTTTCCTTACCCATGATCTCTGCCAAATTCACGTTTGTGTCAAACAAAGGAAAGTATTCTTTTAAACACAATACATGTACATGTTAAACAACTGATAGGAATACACCACAGGTCAGCCACGAACCCAGTTACTAAATAACTTGGCATTGTCATTATCAGTTGGCTCGTCGAGAGGGGGCAGGGCAGGGGCATCTCTTAGTACCTTTCTCCTCATTGAATTGACCCATAACTACTACTGTAGTAGTTATGAGTCAATTCAATTAACCCTAGTACACTGTAACAGTGTACTTGGTGATGCCCATTGCATAAAACATTATTTTATCGGAGAAAATCTCTGGTTATTTTAACCATATTTTTTTTTGTACGGTAAAATGAATGGTATTATCATGCTCATCAGTTTTCATCTTTTACAACATATAAATCTTTCTGATAAATATTTTATGCAAAAGGGCTCAGGTGGACACAGTTGGTCCAAGTCGAAACCTGTGTGGGAGTGTGTGTGGGGGGGGGGGGTAAGGAGGGACTCGGAATTTCCTTGGCTCTTGGCTGGCCTGAATCTAAAATCCAGTAAGACCAGACTAGTTCTCCTCATTGTGAGTGGGGGGGGGGGACGAGAAATATAGAGAACTATTTTGATTAGCATCTTTTAGAAGTTTACAGCTTTCTATATTTCCTGCTTCGGTGCTTTTTTC
This sequence comes from Eucidaris tribuloides, assembly GCA_001188425.1. Classification (NCBI taxonomy): domain Eukaryota; kingdom Metazoa; phylum Echinodermata; class Echinoidea; order Cidaroida; family Cidaridae; genus Eucidaris; species Eucidaris tribuloides. Next base: position 10,191 of record JZLH01S0599440.1, read on the forward strand.
CGGACTATAATAAATGTGGTGGCACCCCTCCCCTTTGGATTTTTGACCCATTCCTTCAAACACTATTAGTGGCAACCCCTTCCTTTTATAGTTCCCTGATACGTTACTGGAGATTGTGACTCAAATACACAACTACTCAGGAATATGCATGCACGCATGCACAGACACACAGACATACACATCCACACACACACACAGACACACACACACACACACAGACACACACACACAGACACACACACACACACATACACATACAACACACACAGACACAACACACACTGACACAGATAAGCACGCACACACATATGCACGCTCACACACACACTCACTCAACACACATACACACACAATAAAACAGTATATTCAGATATTCAGTTTTGTATACATATATCATACTGTATGACATTTAATAATTACATGTACAGCTAAATAATGCCAGCACAGTGATGTATATACAAGCTGCCAATGAGCATGGACATAAAACAATTAACAAACAGAAGAGAAATATAATGTAAATTGATGGATACTGAAGTATTTTACTATGTCTTGGATGTAATAAGCTGATGTCCATCTACACCTCATGTTAAATTTTGTCCTTTCACCCACACGTACAGTAATGCACTAGTATTTTAGACGATTACATAAATTCATTAGTTGATTTAAAGAAGTTATTTCATTTACAAGTATTTGTTTGCTTTTCATTAATTCATTCACAAATTTGTGGACTCATTGATTCATGTGTTTATTCATTTCATGTGTCGGAATAATTCCTCTATTATTGCAATCTCATGTTTTCTCTGAGGGAGATGAATACTTTCAAAATTTGGTCCTCCTATGGTTCATCAACAGCCTTTCAAACAACAGGAATGACAAATACAAGAACAAGGTTGCACAATCATCATACAAATACACTTTTGTTCATCCTGAAATTAATTTACCAACATAGTCTTACATAAGCTTTGAAATGACTTCAAGTCACTGACACTTGTGTCTTTCATGAATTTAAACAACATGTGGGATATCATTTAATCATCTATTCATCAGAAAATTTGACTTGGAATCTTTCTATGTTTCATAGTGGATAATTAAGTGAGCAGCCTGTAGGTAGTCTAGTGTGAAAACCTTTGAGACATTTATCCCCTGCCCTCTAAAAATTCAAAAACAATGTTCATTTATAATGCATTAGCAAATACAGCTACACCGAAGGGAGAAAACAGAAAACAGCATTTGAATGAAAGAACATCTTGTAGAAAAATGACAACTGAGTAAATGAAGAGGATAGTTTCAAGTGTGTGCTGATATTATCAACAAATAATAGTTACTGAAATAATATTACACGATTACAAACCAAATGTCGCTATCAAATAAAACAGCAAGAAATATTACACATGTATTAACCAATAAAAGTACATTTTTTTGCAGTTTAAACATTGAATTTATGATTTAAAAATTTCAGTCAATCAAAATGTGGGAAGCCTCCTTTTTACTGTTTTTTTTTTAAATTCATAGAATTTCATGAAAACTGTGTACAGAAGACACACAGTGACCATGACATCAGACCATCTGACAACAATATTTTAACATTATGAAAGAAAGAAGTCATTAATTACTGTTTTGTGGACACTAAATTGAAGGTGTGTTCACTTCCTCACAAAACAAAACTGGTTGATCATTTGAAAGTAACATTTGATCAGGAAATATGCTAAAATTCTGTCTAATCAACTGTCCAAGCACCTTACACGATTTTATCAGATTGTTATTCTTTAGAAATTTAATATATATTTCATATTCAGTATACCTTTATGCAAATAAAATATCCCTCATTTTTCTTCACAAACTTAGCATTATTTATAATTCAACTGGACCCAACTTCACTCTATTTGGTGACATATCAAATTCCTGTTTTGCTTCCCACCCACCTCCAAAAAGAAATGAGGAATTTATTTGGAGGATTGAAAACACCATACCTTGATTGGACAATTTACACAGTACACAAATAAATAGAATGGTTAAGGCATTTCATATGTCTAAGAGGATACAGTAAACAAAAGTATGATGTCACAACATAAAATAAAAACATGCATCAAGTTAGTTTATGTTCTTCTTCTCCAAGTTCAGGTATAGATATATTATGTCAGAACCTACTTCATGCTTGCACTCATACTTAATGTAATACACCAAGTACAAAAATATGTCTATGATGATTTCTATCACATATTCTGAAATAGTTGGTCAAAAAACTATATCAAATTTTACACACTTTGAATGGTAAAACATTATGTATCATAGTAAAAAAAAAGAAGAAACTTAAAAAAAAATTAGTTTCAAGACTTATAATATGTATGTTACTAGACATAAAGTAGTACATGTACATTGTTCCAAGAAAATTCTGTACGGTTTCACAGAATTGAATCTGATCTTCCAACTGCATGTGAATACAAGTATCTGAATAAGAATTGTGAATATCATAGAAAGTAAAGTGTTTTTTTTTTACAGAATATATCAGGGGACTTGTGAATTTGTTCAAAGCCTGAAGCTGACTCGTACAAATTAAGAAATACATGGTATATAAAAATATCACCTTAACATTCCCCCTTGAATCCTAACATGATTAATTAAGTATGAATGAACAAACAAATGAGCATACATAGATGTAAGTAGGTTACAAGGTTATCATAGAATATTGATCTTTAATCATTTTGAAGAAAAATGTGTTACAAATAGACTGATAATAAATGGCAAGAGGTAAAATATTCCACACCTAAATGCAAATGCTATAAACTAAGGCACAAAACCAAGCATTATGTGCTTTTAAAAAGATTAACTACCAACCTGCAATAAATGCACTTATATGAGTAACGTCAATTAGTACAACCATGTTTGTCTATAAAGAAACACCACAGAGCATTAATTCATACTATTTTCAAAAATGCCAATATGACAGAAATTGTTTTACAATAAGTATAAGACTTATCAGGCCTCTGCTGAAAGTTTTTTGTGAATACAATCTTATCTCTTACTTCGGGAAACAGCATAATAGGTGTGAGAAATTTTGCTTGGTTGTTTATTCTACTCTTTCACAACTGTCCTCAAAGATACTTCATATTATCACTTTCATCCATTAACAGCATTCTGCTAAATCTAAGCTACATTTTGTCAAAAACAATACCCTCACGAGACTAGTACAGGAACAATAACAGTATGACCATGTCTCTATAATGCTACCGCAAACTCACAGAGGGCTGATAGCTGTACCTCTGTGAATATTCTAAACAACCTGCGGAATCAACTATCATTTGGTCATTCTGGCAAAGTTTTATCAATGTTGGCACTAGATTATGTACTGGAATTCTGTGACAATGAAATAAACTTAAAAATAAATAAATAAATAAAACATAGAAATAACAGAACCTTCTCTGAATCACTCCAGAGCCAAACTGAGTACATGTATTTGTGCAATGGTAAACCATAAACTACACCAACTGTTCAGAAGAAAACATCTTTGTAACATGTTCTTGTTTTGCTGTAGCAGATGACATTTGCTGCATTTCCGGGAATTCCTACAAAATAATGCACCTATTCTTTATAATGTACACATAAATGGTAAGAACACACCTATTGAAAACGAAGTGCTAAAAAGTTACAAATGTATTATATTTTTACGACACTTTTTGCACTAAATCTGCAAGTTTAGTGCATATCACTTTGTTTTCATTGTTAAATGCAAGTGTTGGAACTCCATACCAATATTTGAACTAACTTCTAAACTTGTATGTTGTATACTATGTTAAAAATTATAATAAGGGCTGTAGTGTGTTATGTTCTACTCTGGATAATTATGATGAAACACAGGAATATACATTAAAATATTTTCAAATGGCTACATCTGCGCAACATTTTGTATTAGTACTCTGCTTATGAATATATATGAGGATACAGTCAAGTCAAATACAGGATAACATTGAAAAATACATGCAAATCATATTAAACACAAAACTGCTATGTCTTAATTCATGCAAAGAAATTTACATCCCGAATTAAAATATGCATGAATTCATGTGAATTAAATACCATGATGATGATGAAGTGACATAGTGAGAAAATATACAGAATAAAATAATTTGTTTATTATTAGAGTAATTACAATAATTTCAACAGTAGAAAAACAGATCAACTTGAAATTGAATACAGTTTTGTTGAATAGAAATAGTACATATCTATTTGTTTCATACTTTTGTTTGACTTTATACATGCACCTGAATACAAAAGAAATTTGTCATTATCATAATCATTAATTGTTGTGAATTCATTATTAGAAGTATAATTACACAGAAACACCATGAATGACCACGGAAACTACATCAACAATCAAAATGTTATTCCCATCACAAATACCTGAATCTGTGTCTTATTTACAAAACATCTTCATATTCACCAATCAACATATAAACCACATTTATTTACAAATGAATGTGCAGAAAAGAGGGTTTGATACATGTATATGACTGAATTGAAGTAAGGGCAAGTCATATATTTGCCCTGGAGTAAAATAGATGGGTATTCATTTGTTCTTAACTTCTTACGAAAAACATAAAACTCCCATTTTTAACCTAGAAATACAGTTGTTTTATGCTGCAAGTGTAAAGATTTAATGGTATATATTTTTGTTATTCTTCTGTAAATAATAACATATACCCCCCCCCCCAAAAAAAAATACAAGAACAACAAAATAAACACTGTATTTGTCCAGTATGCATGAGAAGACACTTGTAGAGCCAATATATATTTCATGTTCTACATCTAATGCAGTACAGTAAATATACACACCTTATTCTACATGTGCAGATAATTCTATCATTGAGATGTCCGTCAAATTTAATATAAGAATACTTTAACAAAACGTCAACTGACCAAGACACGCCATCGAAACTTTCAGAAAAACAGTTAAAAAATAAATATGCACCCTGAACATTACTGATTTGTTCTTAAGACACAAGTGGCAATAATCTTGTAAGCTTTTCAATTAAAATAGACAAACTATTAAAAAGAAAAAACAAACAATGGATACAGCTTTTTTTCACAGTCATTTGTAGAGTACTCGTAAATATTGTTAAAATGCTGCACTTTTTACAATTAAAATCGAATTGTTCTCATTTTTTTCATAGGCGATTACAAGAAGTCAACCAATTCAACACTAGTGTGGAATACACTCGTTAAAGAAAAAGAATCAACTTTGTAAATGTTTCTGTGATGTTTTTGTGATAACTGCAGTTCATTTTATATTTAGGCTCCATCTTCAAATGCTGAAAATTCTTTCTGACCTGACAATCTAGCAAGAAATAAGAAATGTCTTCTGAAGTCATTTAAGCTCCCCCCGCCCCCAACAGCATTTCCTGTAATTCATGCTTTGGTGTTATATAAGGCATGTCATAAGGTCATAATGAAATTTGGAAAAAAATAATAACAACCATTGTTTTGGTGTAAAATAAGGCATGTCATACAGTCATGATGAAATTTTAACTTTGAAAAAAAAAGTAATATTACCTACCAATGATAACCAAATAACCAGTACTTGCTCACAAACTCCATTTTGATATAAGTAAGTTGTAATAACAATTACGTTTACAATCAGGGTTGATTTCTTTATATAAAATTGTAAAAAAATATAGTACAATAATATGATTACAGTTGAAATGTTCGATGAGGGATGACACGCAGGGAAAACCTAGACCATATGTCATCATAGTTCTGTGGTTAATGTGCATCTCTTGGTTGAGTTTGTGACCGTGGTGACGGGAGAGGGGTATGACGGGGGTGGCGCAGTGTACATGTTGCTATTGACCTGCCGTGAGGGCGCTGCAACAGTTACGTTGAATGCAGGTCCGTTGGCAGCGGCTGCGGCAGTGGCGGCGACGGGGGGAGAAGCAGATACCGTGGCGTTGTTGCTGGAAGTCGATGACGATGTTTTCCGAGTCAGTCCAGAAATCTTGCGGAGGTTGCCTGCTCCGTTGGCGGGTCGGGGCTGTGATTCCAGTTGCTGTGATAGTGGGGGAAAGACGAGCAAGTATAGAAATCTGAGAATCCATCTATATGTTTTACCTTGGTTCCAAGACATTTGCTCTGGTGACAATTGTTCCAACAGGTATTCCATAAACTTAACCAAAAGGCGCCCCCCCCCCTACAAAAAAAACTAATTTGGTTGTACTCGACTGACCAACCTGAAGCCATGTGGCCGACGTATTTCTTTTTTTTAAATTCATTACCAAAAACATGGCAAAACTTATATGTACATCGAAAAGGTGGAAAAAAAAATGCTGAAAAAGATGATAGCCTGACCGGCACACAGAAGAATTTTGTGTTCTAACAGCAACCATTGTCGACCCATCTCCGACATCTGGTTTGATATTCAATACAAACTTTGTACTGCAGGGATGTAACTGTAAATTAAAACAAAAAGAAAATTTGTCGCTGACCCTATTTTTTTGTAAAAATGGCACTTGTAGTACGACCAAACAATTTTTTTTAGCCTAACCTCAATCCTTCATCCTAACCTTAACTGCAAACTAAATGACAACCCTAACTATAAGTTTTAGATATTGTCACCAGAGCAAATGTCAGGTCACCTTTTACAATGATATACTATTTCATTGTGTCAATTTTGTAGTACCTCTGGTAAAGGACCTTACTGGGAAACTGACAAAATAATGCCACAATGGACAAATCCATTAGGTATTTTAGATTGTAGCTTAACCCCAATTTCAAATCCTTGATAAAACTTTTTTGGTGTTCTATTTCAGTAAATCTGACTACCCTTTGAAACATTGATATCATTCTTTTGTTTGATTAAAATATTTGAGACATGCTTTTAACTCAATTACAATTCACAATTATAATTGCATTTTAAAGCAATCAAAACCCTCCATTTTCCCATTAAATTACAGAAACTTTTTTAATAGAAGTTGAACATGCAAAATGTCAGGAAAGATAGCATGCTCATGTCGAAAATGACAAATCATAAAACTGCCTGTCATTCATCCAAGAGGGCAGCAGACAGATTTTTACATGCACTCCACATTAAGTGAATGCAGGTTTGAGGAGTAGAAGGTGAAACGTAAGGGGGTAAAAGGTTTATTTCAAATTGCATTCGGTGCAAACAGGTTCATTCACATTCATTTCCAATCAAAACCATTGAAAATAAATGAAAATAAAATCAAGCCAAAATTGGTACAATTAAAGAAAACAATCTTGACATGCATCATAAGGTTCATGAAATGAAAAATGTACAGTCCTTCAAGACAAGTTGGTCTCGAACCACAATCTCGCCTGTTTTTTAACAACGGTCAGAATAATGAGGCAGGCACGCTAATTGGCATTTTCCAGCAAAATCTGGGGGGTGGGGGCAAGCCATAAAACATGACAATATAAATTTGTTCAGCTATAAATACCCTTGACTGGAAATGTTTGCGTCTGCAGGGTTTGACTGCCAAGTTAATGAGTGACACTAGACCATTCCGATGAAAAGTGACCCATAGATGACTCACTGATGACTTTGACCTGGGTATAATGTTCTGCATTCAGGTTAGTGGTTCTTCTGACCATCGTTAGGTTGGTCCTAGTACATTTCCTTACAATTGACCTCTAGCTGGACCCCAGATAACCCCGAATAGAGCCTTTGACCCCAATTACCATTAGCCACCTCACTGTATCATGTTACGAAGTTTTGGTTGAAATTGAAGCAAACACTTTTCAAGATGACAGTTATTAACGAAACTTACCAAAATGACGGGACGATAATACATTACATACATACAGAAAAGTGATTTCATAGTCTCTTCCTGAACACGTCCAGGCGAGACAAAAAGGGTAGGAGAGAAAAGGTAGGAGAAAAATAGGAAACAGACTACAGAGAGATTTCAGTTTTGTGACTTCTTATCATATCAACAGAACATAATCAAAAAAAAAGAAAAAGAAAAACAGAATAAACCTACAACAGTAATCATGACATAATCCTGAAAAAATTACTTCATAATCTCTAAATCATGACTGAAATATTATTATTATTAGTGGAAATGGATGCCATGATGCATGGTTAATTTGTTAGTTCATAGCACGCTTGAAAATGTCAGTACACACACAAAACATACATGCCCCTAACAGCAGCAAAGCATTACTAATGGAGGAATGCTTGTAGGAACACGTTCCTAGTCAAAATACCGTCACACACATTATCGGATCATCAATGTAATTGATATAATTGATGGTATTTAATAGGTGTTATGCATGTGCACACAAGTAAATACACTGACGAGAGTACTGTTATAAATACAACACAAGGCTTTCTCTTGTGTTACCAGCGTGTGGGTGATTTAATGAGGGTAGAAGGAGGCAAGAGGTTGTGGGAGGGGGTTGATAAAATTGACTGACACACTGCCATATATTGGCACGACTGTAGTTGTACAAGTCCATGGAACCTGGAATGTAAGTTGTTAGGTTGGTTGGTAGTTGGTTGGTTAGTGATCAATTTGTGGGATTGAAAGTGAGAACTAAATCATGAAAAATTGGGAGAATAACTGCACATATCAGACAAGGTCGAGAAGAAACATATAATCTTTAACCACAAATGTTTTGTTACTTTCAAATAATGTCTAAAAAATTGTTGCAAGTTGGTTGAATATGGTTTTACATTTGATATGGGGTGGGGCCATACGTGTACGCAGGGGGGATGTTTGGGGTGTTTTAGGTGTTAAAACACCCCCCTTTAGCAAAAGGGGGGTGTCCGAAAATTTTGAAATTTTTGTTCACCGCTACCACTTTTCGGCGGCTGGGCTGACTGGGCCGACTGGGAAAAAATTGTGACCTCCGATTTGGAATGAAAAAGTAAAAATCACTTTTCGGCTCCTGGGCTGACCGGGAAAAATTTTGACCTCGGATTTGGAATGAAAAATTTTTCACTTTTTGGCAGATGGGCAGACCGGAAAAAATTTAGACCTGGGATTTGGCTGCTGATAAACACCCCCTTTGCAAAATCCTGCGTACGCCTATGGGTGGGGCAAGAGCAACCATTTTAAAATGGAACAAAATCAAGGTTCAAATTTAACACCAGCCCACTGGCCAATGGACTGTAAAAAAAATTCTGTAAATGCACTGGCAGGCTAGTAAGATGATTGTAATGCATGTGTGTACAAATGCATAACTAGCCCAGTGGCTAGCACAATAATTTTTTAAGTATGAATATTCTAGATGAGGACTGTATCTTGTTGGACATCTGTCCTTATACAAATGCATCCCTGGTGCAATGGGCAAGTACAAGAGAAAATTAAGAGCAAATGTTTTGGATGAGGACTGCATTTTACTCGACATCTGTCCCTGATGCAAATGCATCATTAGCCCACTGGGATAATACAAGACAGGGTCAAGAGCGGACATTTTGGACGACTGTATCTTGATGGACATGTCCCTGCAAGCACTTCTCACGGTGTTAGTAACGAATGAAACCTACTTCAAGTTTACTGGCCGGACTAGCAGAAGCTGAGGGGACTGAAGGCATGGACTGTAAATTAAATTCAGGAGAGAAACGACGACACGATTGAGAGAACATGAAATCAACAAAATGATATGTGAGAATGTGAGTGGGTAGAATATTTCAGGCCCCACGTTGTTAAATGACAAATTTGATTAATAGTGTAACAAATTTAATTACTTTTGGTCTTTTCATATGTTGTTATTATTGGAAACCCAAACATTCTTTTGCCACCTAGCAGCAGTTACACATATTTTTCACATTTGGTGTGCACTTTGGTTGTATGCATGGTATTCGTCAAATACATGTAAATGCAAGTGTGCAGTTATGTTGCCATTGTGAATTTGTGAAGCATGTTGTTTTGTGTCTAACGCCACTTGGAACGGTTCTGTACCGGTATGAAATGTCTTGATTCCAACAAAAATCTGCAGATTTCTTTACTGTTGGATGTACTTCAAAACTTTGACCTCTCAAACAACTTTAGAATCAAAAGCAACTTACTTAGTATAGACAAGTCATACACATGATATTATCACCCTGCATGTCTATGTCTGGAACCACGCTGTTCTTGCAAATTTCAGAAATGGTAGTGAAGCAACTTTTAAGCATACAGTGTATGTAAAACAATCTTCTGCATACTACTTGTACCACTGCTGGTCAGTACTTGTGAATGAAAATACCTTTTGTTTCACTACATATTTAAAGAGCAATTTTAACAGTACAACCACTGTACTCAATGGTACTGACTAGTCTATACAATAATTTTGTTTAAATCATGATTACATTGGGTTTCTATCTGACATGTCCGTTGCCAATCTATATCATTGTGATCCCATTCACATTTTTTTTAAATCAATAAAAATTGGTTATCTAATTAAAGACCATTTGCAGGGTAGTGGTCAACATTTTTTCCCCTTTGAATTATCAAATACGTGAATGCTGGTAATGCTGTCATAATGCTGATATTTTTTCCTGGTACACATATAGCTCACATTTAGCTATCAATTCATGAAGTGTGAATTATATGGAATTAATAAATGTTTTCAAGATCTTTTCCGGGAAAATAGCCATACTACATGACACTTGCTGCTTTGTTATGAATGTTTAGGTACATGAAAGTACCAACATATAAATGAAATTAACACACATAAATGAATGTATTTCTGTATAAATAATTGGAATGAGATTATTATTTCCGATTCTCTGTGGTTTAACTATTTGTGACAAACTAGGTTGTTGATATAAATGAAAGTATGGAACAATTCCAAACCACACATTGGAATTTAAGAATTTTCTAGTAAAAAAAGTAGTGAAATAGATACATAAAGATAATAACACACAGACATTGACACAAATACTCTACATAAAACTACACATACACTGTAGGTCATGCACCCATTAGTTTGAACAATTACTTTACTTGAAAGATTACAAACACAGTATAACAATTATTTTCCACACATATCCCACTGTTTGCTGGCTTTAGTCTGCAAGTGTCACATTGCAGAGCAAACTGGAATCTTGGATGTGGACCATATCAATTAGAGTAACACTCAAGAAATCTAATACAACATCAGAACATCAACAAAGAATACAGAGTCAACTAATTCAAATCAATTCACTATACCCAACACAAGATACTATACTATTACTACTAGTTCTACTGCAACACTAATGTTCACAAGTGAGTGTCATCTTTTGACATTTAGAAGATGTACAGGAAGTGTATGTGTTTCCAAAGTGAACTGAAAACAAATATGCAACTAAAACATGACAGCAGAAGGTACAAGGATTGAAATGTGTGGGACTAAGTGTGAAAATGTCAACAACAAGAAGTGAAACCAAAACCAAATCAAAATATTGAAAGCTAAAACAAACAAAATGAGTGAGAAATGGGTGAAGGGCATGCAAAGGAAAGAGAGCCCTCTATTGACATACCACATCGCCGGACTCGGAACTTACAGCCCCATCACCAAAAGCCCCCGACACATTCAAATCCACCGCGTCCGCTATCGAGTAAAGCTTGCTTGTTGGCTGTGTGCTGCCCTCTGCAGTTGGGCTGGCAGGAGATGCAGTGGCTCCTTCGGGAGCGGCGGCCATATTTGTCTTCCCAGCCTGCATCAGTTCAGCGTCAAGGTTACTGACTTTGGGCGATGGTGGCGACATTTCGGTCGTGGGGGATGCGAGGTTGGCGGACTACATGTTCGCACACCAAAAGGCATGATGGGAAGGTTTTTGGAGGGGATGAGAGAAGTGGGAGGGAAAGTGGGTGTATAACATAAAATAAAACAATGTCGACAGAAAGGATTTGCAGGGATACGGCGTAGGGATAAATGCAGCAAATCATAAAAGGACTTGAGGAATAAAACATGCATGTCATCATAACTTCATGTTTATTTCAACAAGTGAATAATGATGTTGTCTGATGTTTGTTTATATTTTCTTGAGGGATGGGTTGTAGAAGGATGCTCCATTTAAGTCTCAGAAAATCAGAAAGTTTACATATGCTGAATATTTTAAAGTGGTTTCATTTGCGCAAATTTTGAAACTAGACAAATGCAAAAATTGTCACTTCTTGATATAACTCTAAAAAATCAATGCAAATGCAATTAAGTCGTGAAATCGTGAAATTAAATTTTCACGAATTCCTGGTCTTGAAGCGAAATGGCGAAAATTTATGTACGCAAAATACTGTATATGCGTATACAGTACACTATACACCCAGTAAACATATTTTGAAAACATATTGCAGCTACAGATAACTTTCAATATAGAAGAGGTGCTATAACAGAGGTGCTATACAAAAGATGTGGACATGCCCCTAAAATACAACAACTTATGATGACATGCATGTGTTGTAACAATTGAATGTACATGTGAATATTGGCACATAACAAAAACAGCACGGACAGCGTATATTTCACTTCCAGTGACAGCAGTAATGTGAAAAATTGTATAACATGTGTATTACTAATATAAACCATTTATTTTAGTATTTGATATGTTGTAACAGTTAGCGTGCAGGGTCATACAATAGAATATCACTTTTCTGTTGGATTTCCAAAATAATTCCATTTTTCCTGATGAGCTGGCTTGATTTTCCATGATGAAGGGATCAGTTTGATTAATTCTTTTCACCATTTCCATAATTTCCATAATTCTACACACATTCCATGCTGTTTTTGAAAAGTGCACACAAAAGTACTTGATGCTATCCAATAATGATTATGTTCAATACATGTAAAAATGATCTACTGCAATATGTAAATATATAATACACAATTATAAATACATGTACTCGTACAGTATATCAATGTTACCATTCACACAAATTTGTATCACAACTATGCTATGCACATATATACTGTATACAATATAAATATTTATTCACTAATGCATGCATTGACTGCTGAATAATGTATACACACCATGCAGTATTTAGTGCTATTTGAATCAAAATTAGACAAGAGCACTAAAACCATTTAATGCAAGTGAATGAGAGTGTCTAAATGTCTGGATATTCCTTTCATATTCATTTTGCATATTAATGCATGTGTATAGGTAATATACGGCCTTCTTGTTTTTTCTATAAACCATTGTTAGTGTGATAATTAAAGCTGTCGGCTAACTCCCAACAACCAAAGCTCATGAAAGCAAATTAAATGGAAGGGGTTAAATTGGATGGAAAGCACAACTTGTTTCTATATCTCCCATAAAATAAGTCAGAAAACATGACAAAATAATACAATGAACAGTTATTGTACAGTAGAAAGAATTCATGGGAAAAAAATGACTCGAGGGAAATTCTGAATACAAAATGTCATGTGAAGTGAAAATTCAGGTATACTGAGTGAATAAATACACTGTTGATGTGATTGTAATGACGATAAACATGTGACCTTTCAGAAAATCAGTGATACAGAATTTCTCTACATCATATTCTAAGTGATTTCTTAAAGTTTGTTTTTAGGTTGATCAGTCCAAATTTTCCAAGAATGTGACAAACACACCATACAAACTCTAAATACTGACGAATACCCCTTCAAGGATTACGCATGGCTATTGATCAAAACTTGTTCATGTGAATGTTTATCATGGAGAGTCATAAATTTTGATTTGGTTAGGTGTATTTTCGGTGTATGAGTGATGTCATTATGTCTGGACAAATTCTTTGAATATCCTACTGAAACTTTCAATGCTATTTCATATTAATAATTCTTGCATTACTGCATTAATGCCAGTGAATCCACCCCAATATACATGTGCAATTGTTCATTAGGTTTGTATACCTCTCCACACAATTAAAATAGAATTGGAATTAAAAGTATGGAGATTTACAATTTCTTTTAACACACTGATGCATTTCAAAATAATAACTGCCTGTCAATAGTTGCCCAACTTGAAAACTCTTAATGTTAAATTTTTAGTTCATATCAATGGCACAAGCTAGTGTAGCAAACAACTGTTTTTTCTCTTCTGCAGTCAGTTATAAATTGCTTTCTTTACAGCCATGGTGTTAGACATAAAGTATGTATATGTCATTTTCCATAGTATTACAGATCATGGATGGATATTGAACCATGCACAAATAACAGACATCGCACAAGTGACACTTTATTTATTGTTCCCCTGATACCCAGCAAGTGTCCAAGCTGATGATAACACTTCTGATAAAGGTGTCTGAAATACTGGCAGTGACTGTAGGTTAATGATCTCGATAATACAGAGTGATGGCCGGATAAGTGATGTTGGACTGTATGTTGTGTCACTAAATAACACCCCCTCCCCACCCCACCCCCATAACATCATATGAATCCCTCCATATAGGTTTATGATTGTAAGTTCTGATCTGAGTAATAAAGAGTGATGGATAACTGAGGTTGGACTGCATGTTGCGTCACTCACTCACTCACAAGACATCTCTCCTCCACCAATTAACACCCCCTCCCTACCCCCAACCCCCCCTTTCATCCCCTGAAATCCCCCATCTTATCCTCGATGACATCTTCTGAGGCTCAGACTGTAATGTTGTTCACTCTTACTTCACAGATATCTCTCCTTCCACCAAATATCATGCCCTCCACCCCCCACCCATATCCATCCCCCCTGCTCCCCCATCTTACCCTGATAGACATTCTCTCATTGTGCCGAACTTCAGGATAGAGGCACTGTGCATGAGCCCCATGACGTTTGACACTTCTGATTCCGCTTGCCTTTCAAGGAATGCTGGGTGTTCAGGACGGGACCGTTGGCGGAGTGTGCCCCCTTTCCTGCTGGCGCCTCGTTGCCCTTTTCATCACCGCTTTAAAAGAAAAGAATTCACATGATGATAATATTTGTGAGTGCTTGCTACTTGTAGTTGTCCTTTGATCACACAATTAGCCATTCATAAATACATGCAATGATTTTATGGTTAAACCTGTACACCTCAAACAATTTTCATTGAAATTGATTGCCTTGCATTGATTGTTTAATTGCTGGAAGACATACTGTGTAAACATTTCAAACTGCAATATTGAACGCAGGCAAAACATTTTGCACTTTGAATACAGTTTACACAGTTTTCTGTAAATGTATTTATACAGTTTATACCAACAGGAAGACCTTGTAAGGCACAAAAATCTATTTTAAAAATCTTGATTATAATCATCAACTGCCTTTCAACTGCTCAATATTAGTTACTAATACCCACTGCCACAGATTAATATTTTAATGAGGTCATTTCACAAACAATTTTGGGTATTGATGACGAGTGTTATAATTAAGGGCCACAACAAAATTAGCAATAATTCACATTACACATTACAGTGCCGATTAATGCATTGTTGGTTGATAAATATATGTGTCATTAAAACTTAAAGCTCTGCTTGCTGTGTGTTTAGCGAAAACAAAAACGACTGAGACATAATTTTTCTTGCAGACGTCTGACAAATTTTAGAATTGAGAACAAATACAAGAGAAAAAACTCACACTTGCTGAAAAACAAACAAAATATTGTACAGAGTGCATTATTCAACCATGTGTATTCCCTTTTCTGAAAATACAACTCTCATTGAGAAATTTGATAGGACAACACAATATTTCAGGATTTTCCAACAGAAGTCACAGAGCACACATGGTATTTTGTATAGAATTTGAAATGAACAAGGAAAGAATTTGTAAATGAGATAGCAAGAATCCGCTTTCACCAATTAATGATAAAGTATTTAATGAAAATGGATATGATATTTATCTTAAAGAAACTAGCATACAGACAGAAATAATTGTGAAACACAAGAGCAGTGTGTAATGTCTACTGTTTATGAATGATACGAACAAGGAAGTGAACAAGGACTGATTCAGACATTAACTTTCGAGACAATAGACAGTATCAGTCATAAATACTGCAAACATAATTGTAAGTGCCCCAGAAATCCTTGTGAAAATATGGTTTGATAATTTTTTTTTACTGATAGCAAAGAATTCCTTTCAAGCCAATTTACAATAGTCATGCACACATGCTTTTTTTCATGTTACAACAATGTAAATAAATTATAAATCTATACATTATGAAATAGACCCACACACCTTGAACAAGTTTGAATTAAAGTTCATTTTGCATAGCACAACCACCGCAAACTTTTTTGGCAGCAAAAGCAAGAATTCCCAAAGAATGGAAAAGGTAGAACACCTCAAACCAGAGAAAATAAAGCTGGGAAGAAAAAAATGTCTATATTAACCTCCTATTTCCAGTGAATTTCTAGTTATCTACATGAAATACTTTTCAGGCTGGATTGTTTATGTCCCTCATACTGCAGTACGGAGATTATTAAGAATGAAACTGATAGTCAAGGAAACAGCCTTACCATGAGAAATTACTATACTATCATTTTCCACAATTGAACACATATCAAACTCAAACAAACCAAAATATTTTTGCTGAACTGCTGAGTATGTGTGCGTGACATGTCTTATGACCATTTTTATATTGTAAATTTTGCTGATACCTCATACAATTGATTATAGCCCACAAGACCAGAACAGCAAAGTGCATGTATGTGACCATATCTATCCTGGTGTACAACTGCCTTTTGGGCAATTCCATAAAATAATCAACTTTTGTACGTCCAACCCCCCATTTTTCTCCATTCTTTAATGCTTCACTTCCACAAACTGCTCAAGCTATGATAATTTAAGAGCATTATAACCCTTTAAGAACAAGAAATCAAAGAAATCATTTCCGGAAGGTCCCACATATAAGGGGTCGGACGTACATATTTTATGGAATTGCCCTTTTGAAACTGAAATCACACTAACATAATGAAGCCTTTGTTTTGAGCAACAACACATTGCACTATTTCAAAAGTTCAAAAATCTATAAATCAAGGTCATCTACAAAAATACCTCAACTAACATTTTTTTTTTAAAGTTGCCAAATAATTTATAGATGATTATTTCCAAAATACTTTTTACTATGAATAAATGGGAAAAAAAAGCAATGCCTTTCACTGAATGCACGCATATGTTACCCCCCCCCCCCTAGATAAAGGTGACAACCCCACCCCCATAAAAGTAGATTCTCCTTTAAAAGTGTGACTTAGTATTAGGTAGTAATAGGGCACTCCCATTTCAACCAAGGGATAGTCATAGATAAGAAACTTACACATTCCGCATGCTAGAGAACTGTTTGTTGACTCTATGCTCCACGCGAAGGGGAGCGTCGCTAGAGGGAGGGGGCAGAGAATT
>JZLH01S0599440.1:27463-37579 GCA_001188425.1 Eucidaris tribuloides
GTGACCGTTGACCACCTGACCGCTGCTCTTCAAGGAATGCTGGGTGTTCAGGACAGGACCGTTGGTGGAGTGCGCCACCTTTCCTGCTGGCGCCTCGTTGCCCTTTTCATCACCGCTTTAAATGAAAAGAATTCACAAGATGATATTTGTGAGTACTTGCTACATGTAGTTGTCCTTTGATCATACGATTAACCATTCATAATTACAATGCAATAATTTTATGGCTAAACATGTACACCTCTAACAATTTTCAATGAAATTGATTGCCTTATTGTTTAACTGCAAGAAGACATACTGTATAAACATTTCAAACTGCAATATTGAATGCAGGCAAAACATTTTGCACTTTGAATACAGTTTACACAGTTTTCTGTGATGTATTTATACAGTTTATACCAACAAGAAAACATAAGGTACAAAAATGTATTTTAAAAATCTTGATTATAATCATCAAATGCCCTTCAACCGCTCAATATTAGTTACTAATACCCACTGCCACAGATTAATATTTTAATGAGGTCATTTCACAAACAATTTTGGGTATTGATGACAAGTGTTAAAATTAAGGGCCACAACAAAATTAGCAATGATTCACATTACACATTACAGTGCCAGTTAATGCATTGTTGGTTGTTTAAATATATATGTGTCATTAAAACGTAAAGCTCTGCTTGCTGTGTGTTTTGCAGAAAAAAAAAATAACGACTAAGACATAATTTTCCTTGCAGACGTCTGACAAATTTTAGAATTGTGAACAAATACAAGAGACAAAACTCACACTTGCTGAAAAACAAACAAAATATTGTACAGAATGCATTATTCAACCATGTGTATTCCCTTTTCTGAAAATACAACTCTCATTGAGAAATTTGATGGGACAAATACAATATTTCAGAATCTCCAAACAGCAGTCACAGAGCACACATGGTATTTTGTATGGAATTTATAATGGACAAGGAAAGAATTTGTAAATGGGATAGAAAGAATCCGCTTTCACCAACTAATGATAAAGTATTTGATGAAAATGGATATGATTTATCCTGAAGAAACTAGCATACAGACAGAAATAATTGTGAAACACAAGAGCAGTGTAAAATGTCTACTGTCTAAGAATGATACGAACAAGGAAGTGAACAAGGACTGATTCAGACATTAACTTTCGAGACAGTAGACAGTATCAGTCACAAATACTGCAAACATAATTGTAAGTGCCCCAGAAATCCTTGTGAAAATATGGTTTGATAATTTTTTTTTTTACTGATAGCAAAGAATTCCTTTCAAGCCAATTTACAATAGTCATGCACACATGCTCTTTTTTATGTTACAACACAAATAAATCATAAATCTATACATTATGAAATAGACCCACACACCTTGAACAAGTTTGAATTAAAGTTCATTTTGCATAGCACAACCACCGCAAACTTTTTTGGCAGCAAAAGCAAGAATTCCCAAAGAATGGAAAAGGTAGAACACCTCAAACCAGAGAAAGTAAAGCTAGGAAGAAAACATGTCTCTATTCAACCTCCTATTTCCAATGAATTTCTAGTTATCTATATAAAATAATTTTCAGGCTGTATTATTTGTGTCTCTCATACTACAGTATGGAGATTATTAAGAATGAAACTGATAATCAAGGAAACAGCCTTACCACAAAAAATTACTATTCTATCATTTTCCAGAATTGAACACATATCAAACTCAAACAAACCAAAATATTTGCTGAACTGCTGAGTATGTGTGCATGACATGTCTTATGACCATTTTTATATAGTAAATTTTGCTGATACCTCATACAATATGATTAGAGCCCACAAGACCAGAACAGCAAAGTGCATGTATGTGACCATATCTATCCTGGTGTACAACTGCCTTTTGGGCAATTCCATAAAATAATCAACTTTTGTACGTCCAACCCCCCATTTTTCTCCATTCTTTAATGCTTCACTTCCACAAACTGCTCAAGCTATGATAATTTAAGAGCATTATAACCCTTTAAGAACAAGAAATCAAAGAAAACATTTCCGGAAGGTCCCACATATAAGGGGTCGGACGTACATATTTTATGGAATTGCCCTTTTGAAACTGAAATCACACTAACATAATGAAGCCTTTGTTTTGAGCAACAACACATTGCACTATTTCAAAAGTTCAAAAATCTATAAATCAAGGTCATCTACAAAAATACCTCAACTAACATTTTTCTTTAAAGTTGCCAAATAATTTATAGATGATTATTTCCAAAATACTTTTTACTATGAATAAATGGGAAAAAAAACCAATGCCTTTCACTGAATGCACGCATATGTTACCCCCCCCCCCCTAGATAAAGGTGACAACCCCACCCCCATAAAAGTAGATTCTCCTTTAAAAGTGTGACTTAGTATTAGGTAGTAATAGGGCACTCCCATTTCAACCAAGGGATAGTCATAGATAAGAAACTTACACATTCCGCATGCTAGAGAACTGTTTGTTGACTCTATGCTCCACGCGAAGGGGAGCGTCGCTAGAGGGAGGGGGCAGAGAATTGTGACGTCTGGGGAGAAGACACACAGACAGACAGACAAACAAACAGACGGATATATGGGTAGGTGGGTATGATGTGACAGGGTCCAACATGGATTGTGTCATTTGTATGTGGGTTTTGGGAGACGAGAGGTAGTGGAAACATAAAAAGAGAACAAAAAATACAGATTGAGGAATAATATACTATTTTCTGCATGAAATACATTTCAAGAATACTTCATACTTGTTTCTTTCAACATAGCAAAACACTTTTTGCAAGTTTTTTCTTCCAAAAATTGAAACAAATCAAAACCACAAGTTTTCAGGCCTTCAATTAATGTTAAGTGGCTACAGTATGCAAAACATTTACATTTGTATTTCTGGCTTTGAAATGTAAATGGTTTCAAAACAAACTACAATAAAAGTCTAGCATGTAAATCAATACACAATTTCATGTACAAATATTGATCCCTCTCCCTTCTTCCTACTGTAGTTATGACATCTGTATAAAGAAGTTTGACATGTAAAATGCTCACAAAATATTTGATCATTGTTTTTTTTCCAATAAAACAATGATGTTAAGAAGAGATGCATTTGGCAGTAATATGTGCTATATAAGCATTGTGGTATTATTAAGAAATAAATGAGGAAGAAAATTATTCCAAAAGTACATTTTCTGAGGAAATAGCAAATTGATCATTCAAAATGTATTGTAAACAAACTTGTATCAGAAAATATAATTGTGTTAGTAGTATCAGAGTATTCTGAGAATTAGTTTTTTCGTGCTTCATAACAATGTTAATTTCACTGACAGCGATTAGTTCAATTCAATATCAAGTCATAACATAGTGGAACAAACTCCATGCAAAATACAACAAATGTACAAAATGGGGGGTAAGGACGTGTACCACACAAAGACAGACAAGATTGAAAGGGGAGTGGGGAGAAAGGGGGAGGGGGTTGAGGGATCAGAACAGAAGGTTCAAGGGCAAGGAATAACAAAATGGCAATTTTACAAGCACATGAAATGGAAATTTGACTTCATCTCATCATGTTTAGGATGTTCTAGTTTCAGCTAAATGAACTCAAAGTTTATCTAATGCTTACAAGTAGGTTAAAGGTATTGGCTAACATTTACCACAGTTAAAAAAATCTGAGCTACATGATTCCCCATGCTACCACTGTCTTTGATAAGGTCTGAAAATGACGCCCTGAAAAAACTGTATTTCAAAATGATTATTTAGTGCTTTAAAAAAGTGAAAATCGTAAGTTGATCGGATTCACGTGCCCATTTTCTCCCATAGACTTACTGTGTGTACACCTAGGCTATTTAAACTCGCCCCGAGTTTTAATTGTTTATTCATGCATATCTTGCCATTGGCAGTGTAACTTTCCAAACTTTTTTATTCTAGGGTGTTTATTTGTCCATTTGAACACTACTATGTAGTTCAGATATCAAAATTTGACAATTTTTTAAATTGAAGCTCCATAATGTTAGCCTATCACTTTAGAAAACAAGTACTAACTGTACCTTTGTTTCCCTTTCTAGTCCTATATTAAAATTATACATGTACTATATTTGCTGTGGTATTAACAGAAGTAGTAGCAACAGCAGCAATAGTTATGTAGTAGTAGTAGTACGAGTAGTAGTAGTAGTAAACATAGTCATGGTAGTCGTACATTTAGTAGTACGTCATTTTTAAATGAGAGTGACACAACAATTTGAGAGTCGCAAGGGCTCATATCTTCCCACTACGATGTTATGAATGGATGATGATTACCATATTAGGTATAAAGTAAGACTGGCATGTGTCATTACCAGTTGGAATTTGAATTCTACAATTTGTCAAGTAATTATGCTTGACATGACAAATTTTGGACATGGGTGTCTGACCATATCAGTTATAGTTGGATTCATACCAAAGTAGTTCTCCAAGAGTACCATGAGTCCTAGAACATCTGCGTAAATAGATTACCTATCTAACATATAAAGTCACAATCAATCATTTCCTCTCTGTGGCAAATGGTCCCCCCTTACATGCCGTGAGTGACACGACAAATGTAAAATTACCCACATTAACATTAAAGATTGTGTCAGGGATGTGCAAGTCCATTACTTCCCTTCATTATCAATACCAAACGGTAGTTTAGTACTTACAAATGGTGTGCTGAAAGTTTGAGATCCATACGTCATGAATTTGTTGTTTTATGAGAACAAGAGCCCCGGGGGGCACGATGCTCACCCGAGTTATCGCAAACTCTCTATGGTACCCATAAAAAAACCATCAGCTATACATTTATAGGTTTTGCCCTTGGAGCCTGATATTAGGCACCCACATAGCCAAATGAACAGTTGAAAACTTTGCATCCCCTTGCCATACACGTATAGCTGATTTTTCCAAGTTTAATTTAATTTTGACATCCGTTTTATAAAACAGGCACGCCCTAGTATCTTAACATTGACCTTTGACCTACTTATGTGACCTTGACCCCATTTAACATTGAGGTACTATACACGTAGCATTTACATCCAAGTTACTCACAAATGGGCCAATACAACCAAAGAACCATTTAACTTCATTTGACTTTGACCTACATATGTGACCTTTGACCCTAAAATTACATGAGGTCCCTGTATGCATCATCACCCAAGTTTGTTACAAATGGGCTTGTGGTTAGAAAGTTACCTAGTTTGGGCCCTTATGGGCCCTGCCCCTGGGCCCCCAAGGGGGCCTGGTGTACTTCCAGGACCTTCTATCCCTCCCCTGAGGATCATTCCACCAAGTTTGGTCTAAATCCATTGATGTGAATGTGATTAATTATGTCTCATAGGGCCCCATCCAAACTTTTGCCCTTTAGGGACCAAACCGGGCCACCCTGGGCATAGTCATGAACATTAACTGATAGCACATATTAGAGGTATTCTACACACAAAGTGGCTTACACAACTATTTCTGGATCTAGAGAAGATGTTTGAAATACGCTACTTTTGGCCGCTTAGGCCCTGCCCCTGGGCCCCAGGGGGCCAGGTGTACCATTTGAGGACCCTTGAATCCCCACCCCCTTAGGATCATTCCTGCCAAATTTGGGCCAAATCCAATCATGCATTTTGAAGAAGAAGCTGAAAATGTGTAAAAGTTTACGCACGACGCACAGCGCACACCGCACGACGCACGACGGACGAAAAGCGATCGCAATAGCTCACTAAAGGCTCAAGTGAGCTAAAAACTAATAATGACATGTTACCAGAATGTTGTTCTTTCCGTGAGTTTCAATTTTGCTCAAACTGCGAATCGCGGTTATTGTGTAACGTCGGAAGACCAGCGAAGCGCACTGATTAGTCAAACGGCTAACCTCCGCACGACATTTAGCTAACGGCTGATCGGACAATTTTGGAACGGCATGTGCACGTTTGACGTCGCAGATTTTTTGAAAATGCTTCCCAGTAATTTGAAAAAGTATGAAGTTTAACTGTCCAGATTTTTACCAAAACTCAATATTTTACCCCAAGTCTCTATGAGAGGTGTTTATTTATATCAATCTTCACATTGGATATGATTTCAGCTGGTTTCATTCATTTAGATGTTTTTTGACGTGCAAATCAATGACACAATCTTTAAATTACCCTTGTACTAAATTCACTGTGTTACATGATATAATAAATTATTTTGTGAACTTGTCATGGAAGACTATCATCCAAGATATCTAGTTTCCAAAAATATTGAAGCTTATTGATTTCTTGCAAGTTCTAATTTTCACCCTCATGTCCACTTTTGTTTGAAAATGGCCAGTAGTCGTACACTACTGCAGCTCTTGTTTTAATACCAACAGCAACAGAAATAAAAGTAGTAATAACAGTAATAGTGCTACTAGTACTAATACTACTAATACTAGTATTAACAGAATTAGTAAAAGTAACGGTAATGTGATAGATCAATTAATAGAGTATCATCTAATCTACTTCTCTCTTTCTTATTATTCTCACCATTGCATCAACCTAGTAATACAGTCTCTTCTAGGGTCAACAAATTTACTGAGCCCATTTTTACTTTTTTCAAAGCTCTATACCAGACACATCTTGATGTCCAAGGTTAATTTCTGAGATTGGAACATACACATCATGACCATGTACCTCTTTGTGTAGGAGAAGCTAGAATAATAGTAATCATATTTCAATGCATACATACCTGAAGTCAGTTAAGACCAAGTTAATCCATATGCAAATTTATTCATCTCTGTGACTTCACTTGATAGCAACACTAACTACTCCAACTACATGACATATTTAATTTATCCAACTATTTAGAACCCAAGTGCTCATCCTTCAAACAAGCTTCAATCTTATTACCATCCCTGTATTGTTCATGGAAACACATGCAATATGAAATATGAAATGTTTGGAACAAAATGCAAAAATGTGGCAATGAATATGATTCATGCACAAAATCATCAATGACTGGGCAAACCTGAACAATAAATAACTAATGTAACCAATACATTTGGTCACAAGCAGGCAAACAAGCATGACGATTGCAGGAAAAAAAAATCATGTGCAACAAAATTAAATTAATAGCAAAAGCTGAAAAAATGTGCAACACAAGTTATAATGCATTCAAATATCCCATGCAAGGCACATGTTTACAAGTTCTGACATGATAATATTATATTAGCCTGTTCCAGTCTTTTTCACTCCCACCAAATCTTTACAACAATTTGCTCACCGTTTGTCAATACCGATACATTTTTTATTGTCTACCAGAGAATTTAGTGGTGATAAATCAACAGAGTGAAGAAAATCTTTTGAAATCAGCATAGTGTCAATAAACGATTAATCAAGACAACAAGCCAAAGGATGAACAATCTCTCCTACATGGTTGTTGAGACTTTTTCTGCTTAAAGGTTAGTGACATGATTGGGAACACTTGAAAATGCCTCAAGAACCAAATGAGTTGAAATATATACCAACCATACACTAGCAGGAGTGGATCTCCCCACCTGGGAGGATTTTGTCTGTAATTGTTTACTTAAGGATAATCAAGCATAAACATAGGAGTATCTTAATTTTATCCAGGGACGATAAAATAAGCCCAATAGAGAGCACACAGCGGTTTCCGTGCACCGTTATATTGACATTGTTTATTTTAGAATGAGTCAATGTTTGACTGCACGATTTTCACAGGAGAATCCTTGCATAGGTTACTTGATTCTAGAGTAGCTTCAGCCCAAGTTGAGGACTACCCCCAATCATGTCATTTACCTTTAATCTATAATTAGGAGAAAGTTTATTTGAATGCATTATACCTTGTAAGTCGAAATTGCTTGAATTGCCATATGAAGTCAAAATGCATGAAGCTTGGGCTAATTTATGCCATGCAACACTTAATTGACAAAGTACATTCAAGCTGCAAAATAAGAAAGCAGTATGAGTGAGACATCATTACTGAATAACAAAACACAACACAACAACATAAAATACACCAAAGCCCATTCAACATTTAAATGCTCAGTTGAAGACAATTTCGCAAAAAGAAATAACTTTTATGTTGGGAAGAAAGTGTTGGTATAAAAGAATTTCATGCAAAGCCTTCTTCCCTATTTAAGTGTCCGGTGATTTGTGTTGTAATAGTCTGTAACTAGACTGCTAAAAAGAAATATGGTCTGCAAGACTTTGCTTCATGAAGATAAATAATATTGTTTGGAAGGTTTTTTTTTTACTGTCATAGTCGTTGTTCATCTGGAATCATCTATCTAAAAACCAAATAGACAATGTGAGTTCTACAAAATCTTGCAAACATAATTCCAAAAAGCTAGTGGTGAAGAAATATGGAAATAGTGCTGAAATTCAAAATGAAAACTCTTCATCATACCTCTCAAATCTATGACTTATTCTGATGGAAAATGCAGCAAATGAACAAATTGTAGAGAAAATTAAAATAAATTCTTTAAACAGCCCCAGAAATGTTTAATACTTGAACTGAATTTAGTTTTGATATGAACATACACGTATCTTACATTAATTTTTGAGTAGATAGATATACATGTACTGTATATGCAGCTAGAGTAGTTATGCATTATAATGCAGTTCTGCTGGTAATACTTTTCTTTACAATTCACCAATTATCTTTTTTTTCAAGTTACCTTTCATATCAAGAGAAAGTCTGTCAATCAATCTATTCAATGAATCTTTACTCATGCCTAATTTTTTTAAAGAAATACACAAAACTGCCTTGAATACACATTCAAATATTCCATCATTCTGAAATTTTGATACAAACAAATTTTCTCAGCATGTTAAGATTTATTTCTGTGACCTTACCTCATCATTCAGACATGCAGTGAAATGGCACACTCACATTACACAGATAAAAATGGGGAATAAAAATCAGCATGCACATTCAGAGATTTGCACTCTTTCTATCACATTTTCTACATTGACATGCGGCAATAAGGAAGCTAAGTACCTGAAATTGCCTTCCTCGTCATAATCGGCACCCACATTGATGGGCGGCTGTAGAAGTTTGTACTTGATGTCCGTCACTTTCTCCATCTGCGTACTGGGCATCTTGTTCCTCTCGTCCGTCATGGCCTGAAACATGAAGAAAACATTCATACTCATGAATAAAACATTCACACTCATGAATAAAACATTCACACTCATGAATAAACCATTCACACTCATGAATATCATAAATAAAACATCCATACTCATAAATATTCATCAATTTTATAGCACTTTGAGATTTGGCTGTTCATATTTTGTGCCTACAGATTGCTGTTAGACTGACACAACTTAGCAGTTCTTCAATTCAGCTCATTAGACGCTGGGAAGTATTTTTATGTATGTTCATAACAAATTTTGTGACTGCACTAGCACTGAATTCCAGCTGTGCCATCATTTTGTGAAAGTTGAGAAAACTGACTTCTTTTCATATACAGTGTTTCTAAAAAAAAATTGTGCCAATCAAAAGCACTGTCTTTGGCAATCGGAAAATATTGTTGTGATTAACATCAATGTCAAGGGCATAGTCTAAGCTTTCAAATGCAGTTTGTTTCACTGAATTTGCTTATTTTAATCTCAAGATTTGTTTAGTTAAAAAAAAAGGTGTAAAATCACATTGTACCACTTTTACGGGGTAAGAGGGCCTGATGCTCTCATTGCTATAGTACAAGTGGCACAATTGTGATGTTACCCTGTCGTCGTTAACTAAACATATCTCGAGATTAAAACAAGCAAATTTAACAGAACAAATAGCATTTGAAAGCTTAGAGAGTGCCCTTGATGGTGATGTAAGCATCATGGCATAACAGTATTTTCTAATTGTCAAAGAGGGCGTTTTTCACTTGCACAATTTTTTTTCGAGACACGCTGTATGTTGCAGCATCCAAGTGTTGTCAGTCCAATTTGGAAGGCTTTCATAACCACTAATAGCCCTCACCTATGATACATTTTCATGACTTTGGGGGATTTTTTCTCCCCCATGACTTTCCAGAAAATTTATTTATCATGGACCAGAAAAACTGCCATGACGGACCGAGAGGAAACAAGATGCCCAGTACGCAGATGACAGAGAAGTGCGGATCAAGTACAAACTTCTACAGCCGCCTCAATGT